>JAODUG010092733.1:0-11849 GCA_027564795.1 Aphredoderus sayanus | reverse complement strand
CCATCAATACACAATTTAAAAAAGCAATGCACATAACAGGTCAAAATCAACGGCAATTCAACACAAGAAAGACATAGGACATCTTAAGTATCAGCAATAGAGTAAATCAATAGCACAGGCAAGGAACAAACACCACATAACAACAATAAAAGCATGGCAGGGACACATAACGGCAACATGTTAGATATAAACACAGAGCGAGTGATTAGGTTTTAGGTAGAGGAATGAAACGGTCCAGTCACTAGCTGTAGCAAACTGAAATGAGGAGCGATCAAAGTCTGATATTGGGTATATTTTAAAAGATGTGACTGGATGACCGGAAGGGTAGAGTGAATGTTGCAATAGGAGTCTGAGGTGGAGTAGAGTAAAGCCTAAGAGGGTTTTATAGACTTGCATCAGCCAATGAATCTGCAGGGATGGCCAACCTAAAGAAGCAGAGTTGTAAAAAGTAGGTCTTATGCTTGTCTTGGCTTGTCTTGACTTGACAGTGTATTGTCTAGCCTTAGTACTTGTATGCATTAACAATCTCAAGCTCGACACCCTCAGATGTAGTGATCACGCAGGTTGGGGAAAGGACATCTGCGCTTCCCAAATACATTACCTTTGTTTTGGAGGTGTTAAAGGTTAAGATTAACCTGCTGGATGCTGGAAAAGCTTTGTTGTATGTAGAGCATTCAACACACGTTCAGGGAAGGGCCCTACTCAGTATACATCTGTATCATCAGCATATAAATGGATAAGAGTTTCCGACGTCCTGAGCTTTTAGTATCTTAAATTAAGAACATAATTGGGCCTTGGAGTGAGCCCTGTGGCACACCCCTAGAAACAGGAAGGGGTGGAGATAGCAGGTGGTCGAAATTTACATTTTGCACACCAGGGATGAAGTTGATAAACCAGTCCAAAGACTGCACAGAAACACCAATACTTAAACGACCCATGAGCTTGGGACACCTGTGGAGGGCAGCAGCTGCTTAATCTTCTTATTCTGTTTTTTAGCCATTGCTGTAGCCAACCGTCAGTTGGCCATCCATGGCTACTATTTTCTACTTGACTTGCCTATTTCACTTAAAGTGTATGTGCATTTGTGTGTCTCAGAGAGAGAGAGAGAGAGAGAGAGAGAGAGAGAGAGAGAGAGAGAGAGAGAGATCTAATTATTTGTGATAATAACAGTAGTCTCTGTGTGATTACAGACACTTCCTGAGAGCCCAGGGCTTTTCCCTGGGGCCTGCCCACTATACCAAAATTAAGACTTTGTGCACACACAAACACACACACACACACACACACACACACACACACACACACACACACACACACACACACACACACAATGCAGTCTTCCTATTCCATTACCTGGTGGTAGACTAAGTTTGTACTGCTTTATGTGACTCATTATTTGGGAGTAGAGAGGTAAAAATCCCTGGACTGGTTTTTATAAGGTTACATTTTCTTGTCATTACTCTTCAATAAGTAAACTGCTCTATCGTAGGAAATACGCCATACCTGTATGTGCCATAGGTTGTTAGGTTGGATGTATAGCAATGATGTATAAAGAACATATAATTTCTTGGGTGGCTCCAGAAATGGGAAGCCCTTAACTCTGGGGTTGTTAATTGTAGGTCAAACTGTTAATCTATACGGGGAATTTAACTGCTAAATCTAGTAGCGCTTCTGCTAGATTTAGCGGTGAAACCGGTGACATACGATCTTAGATTTGCTGCTAATACGTTCTTTGACTACAAGTATATACTGTCACAAAGAAAGGGCTTTTTTGCCTCACCACTGTTAATGCCCAGAAAGGTCTGTTATTTGCTTATTCCAATTAAAGACAAGTGTTTTTTAACCTGTTGTTGACAGTATGCCAAGTTATCCTATGAAAATGCAGTAAATGTTGTTTGCTTATGATAACTGGTTTAACTATGACCTATTCAACTATTGACAAATGTAGTCATCTTTGGATTACAGCGTATGCTAAATGCTATAAATGTAGTGAATTTAGACAGGTACAGTTAAAAAACATGCAGCTTTTAAATTTTAAGAACTTGCCTGGGCTGTGTCCTTCATTAACTTTCAGGCTTCATGAAACATATCCTGTTTCACTGTCGTCCAACACCTCTGGATGTGTGAGTTGGACTATTCCACCACTTAAACTGATAAGCAAAATGAAGCAGTCCATATTGCAGTCTGTAATGAGACATCCTGGAGGTTTTGACACACACACACACACACACACACACACACACACACACTCACAGACACATACACAGTCTGTATTTGGTGTATTCTGCTCTTGTAGGCACTGACACACACACACCTAACACCTAACACCTACACACACACGCAATCACACACACACACAAACACACACACACACGCGCAAATAACACCTGTTGTTTCTTTTCTTGATTGATGGCAAAGGTTAGCTAACCACTCCAGCCAGTCATGCAGCATTATTAGGTGAATCCAAAAGCTTTTCTCTATAGAGATGTCTGCCACCCCAAAGTCTGTGGAGCCTCACCAGTGGCTTTCTGATATTTACGCCACAGGCCTCTTCAAGGGCAGCCATGCAGAGTGTACTGAAGAGCCTGACATTCAACCTAAATATCATCGGGGTGCGAGACACACAGAGATGACAAGCAGTCAACATCTGACCCAGTGCATGTGATAATGAGTCCTCCTTTGTACTGATAGAGAGAAGAAGCCATTTTCTTTGATGTAAAGATGCTTTGATTCACATCTACACATTTTTCCGTGTTACAGTAAATTTTGATGTGATAGATGAGAATGGAGGAATATTTCACCTTAGTCTTTTGAATGATATTGTTCTGCTATGCATGGGTAGAGAAGTACAATTCTTCTATGTGTTTCCATACAAGAGGGATATGTCCTGTATGTCTATATATAGTGTTGTTTGAGGACAGGTTTGTTCAAGGACAAATCACCAACTGTGGACATTCAGTACACCTGGGAGACACGGTGATTGACAGGTATTGAGTTATAACTGCATGTTCTGCTGATAACAGTTTCCAGGATCTGTGTGTGCACAAACACACACACACACACACACACACACACACACACACACACTATATATACATATGACCATCCTGGTTTTGCAAGTTTCCTCTCTACCAGTCCAGGTACTCTCCATTCAAAAATGGTTGAAACCAGGGTAGAGAAATATCAGTTGGTGTAAATTGCAATTAAGAAACAGTGTTTATCCTCAAAAAAAATTTAGTTTTTTCCGGAAGGTTGTAGACAATTGCAGACATTGCAGTCAAAAATTCAGCTATTCGGAGCCTGGGGGTTGAAGATGCATGCTTTTCTCCTACAGCCGACAACAGCAGTTTGCCAGCTTAACATGGTCTAATGCTAGTGAGTCCAATGCTTCCAAGAAAAACAATGGCCCATGTTCACAAAAGTAGTTCTCAAGCCGTGGGTGGAGATATTTAGATGGAGGGGGCGGTATTATTCAAATGAAGGGCTTTTGATGTAAAAAACTCTGCAAAATCAGAACCGCTTGCTGAAAGTTATGTATCCAGATATAGACTACACAGTTTATGGGTTGGAATTCCAGATACTCATATGTAGTACTGAAAGCCCTTACTATTTTTGTTTCATAGCATGGCCCCTTTAATTTCTGAAAACAGAATAAGACTTTTGTGAAGGATCATGGTCGATTTTTAGACGGTGCTTTTTGTATTAAGTATATGTGTTTTGAAATATGCTTCACTGTAGAAAATGCTTTTCAAATATGAGAAAGGACAAATACGAGAGTTTATGGTTAGAAGAAATACAGTCTACAGCTTAAGAGTAAGGCAGATAATAGAAAATGCTGGCCTGAATAGCAAGCCTCTGCCACTAGCACATAAGACAACCTGAGTCTGCTCACACTATTGATGGCCTATTGAGTCTTCCATGGTGCCTTTTAGAGTCACGACTCTCTCTTGTGAGTGCTCTTTATATTTATTTGATTTTCTGCCTGTAGCTTTGTGATGGTGTTTATGTGTGTGTGTGTGTGTGTGTGTGTGTGTGTGGGTGGGTGGGTGGGTTCGTGAATGCTTGTGTGGCTTGTTTGTGTACAATTGTGTTACACTGGAGTCCTTCTCCCTGCTTCCCATGGCTGTGCCTGCCACAGTGATGGCCCTCCTTGCTGCTCCGCTCTTTGTCTTCAGTGCTGGCAGGCAGCAGAGTGCAATCGACTGGCTTCTCCCGGTGGCTGACTTATGGTCTCATCTGGGCGCTGGCAGGGGGCAAAGCATCTGTCTTCAGCAGAAAGCTAACGCTCCCACAGCTCGCCTCATCATCATCATCTAAAACACAGGAGCTGAATGGGCTTGATGGAATAATAGAGACAAGGTGGGGGGGCATTAGAGCCAGTGGACTGCGTTGCACACACACTGAAACACAGCCATATTGTGGATGGCATAAGAAAATCAAGGTAGTTAATGCATGAATGAATGAGTGAATTTTATATTTACTGTAAAAAAAAGTACATTTTAATTATACATATTCTTTATAAATGGACTCTCCAATCATGACATTAATTATAAAAATCACAGCTCCCACAACAGATGCAATATCAAGACAATGACGTGTTTAAACATGTAAAACAAACATTTGATTGGCGTAACATTTAAATATATGAAGCTGATCCTTCAGAGGGTTTGCCCGTGGCTTGCACCTTGTATCTTGGCCTGGCGTAACTGTGTGTCCCTAGGTATAAATGGGGAGGAGACCTTGGAGAGCTGTTTGAGTGCTCATCTGCAAACACAGTAATTTTCCCTCACAGCATTCTGTTCAGTTGTCAAGGCAACGGAACATTTTCACCCCACCCCCAACCAGCCCTGCATCCACTCCCCCCACCTCCCCCTGCACCCACCTTCCCCACTGCATCAGACAGACCTAATACTTTTGTGTACATGTCTTTCATGAGTGAAATTGCCCAGGAAAAGCACTTGCTTCTAATGAAAAGCCTGTCTCAGTGTATTTGGTCCTATTGAAAAAAATAAAATAAAATAAAAGGACTATCTATCAGCTTTGACCCACTGTCAGCTAACCTATGGTTCACAGAACTTACTGTTACAGTAGGTGTAAGTGTGCTGTGACTGCATCACACCAGGGTTTCACCTTTATGCAATTTTTTAGTACCATGGGATGTAATGAGCTGCATTTAAACTTCTCATTTGATGTCTTTTCTCTTATGCACATAACAGTATGGTTTAACATCACATTGATGTTATACTTATTACATTCTTTAATTGGTTAGACTTTAGATTATTATTATCATATTTCTACTACAACTGTACAACTACCCTCTGTTTTCCAGAAGCCAGTACATAAGCAATGTTTTGCTCAACTTGTCATTAAAACTCCTGTTGTGGTGTGGAATTGATTTTGTTTGCTACTGTATACCACACCTGACATGTTGAGAAGATATTGATAATTTTGTCCTTTTGTCTTTTGCAGAGTCTCGGAACAACTGGTAGATACGACACAAGAAAAAGGTAAGTTCTCTAAATATAGTCCCTTTATAGTGTAGTGTTTTGATGTGTCTAGTTATTTGATACATTAACCTTCCCTTCAGGTGTTTAGATAGTATTAATTAAGTAAGTAAGTATACTGTAAGTAAAAGAAAGCTAAAAAATCTTCATTGTAATTTACTGTAAGAAATGTGAAACAAGTATGTAATGCAAAATATATGTCCAGCCTAGCTGGGCAAAATCCATGTTTAGCAATCCCATTTAAAATGCAGAAAAAGTATAGATATCAAATTAAAATGTAGTTTGACATATTTATTAGTGTAATTGTGTATTGAATACACAACTATTTAAAACAATGTATCAACCAGGTAGAGAACTGGCCCACATAGCAATTAGGTGGCTTTGTTTAGAAAATCATCCTCTTCTGGGTCTGGTTCTGATTGGTGTCTGTGTTTGAAAATCACCATAAAACATGTATTGTTCTCATTAGTTGAAAGTACAATCACATACTAGTGAACTGATTCAATTTGTAAAGTATTAATTTAGGAGTTCCCAGACTTATGTTCCTATTTCCATACTATTACTGTTACTGTGTCCATTAAGTTTCAAGTCCATAATGTCCAATGAACCGAATAGGCACAGAGAACAAAAAGCATGGATGCAGGAAGGAAGCTGAGATGAAAACTGAAAGTGATAACCTCCGACTGTTCCCAAGGATGCAGTATTAATATCAATGAACTGCAACAGGAAGTGTGTAAGTGTCCTTGCGGGTGTGCAAAAGTACACGTGCGGAATTCAGTCAGGAACACTCAAAGAATATCTTAATTAAAGCATACATTTATGTACTGGAGAAGACCCCGGCAGCATCAAAACCTCTTCCACCCAACAGTTAAACAGAACAGATGTGACAGCAGCTGTGATGCATAGCACAGTGAATTTGTGGTGATGCAAGCCATATCAGTGACCCGTACACAGCTGTGGCAATGCAGTCAAGAATGAATGAATGCGCCTTATTTATCTATGTATATTTAGTGCTGTTTTTGGACTGGTGAGGGTCAAAGTCACCACAGCCATCAGCTTGACGTCATCTTGACTGTGTGTCCTGCCCGAACTAGCGGGCAGTATGTATAAATTGATGTCTATATTTGCTGCAGTTGAGCTGTTCCTTTGTGTCTCGGAGGACAGTAAGATGAATACTTCTTAGGAGACTTCTTAGGCGGCTTGCTTTGGAATCATCAGACGCATCAAAGTCATTGCGAATCATTGTGATTTGCAATGACTTTAATGCGTCTGATGTGATACACAATCACTCTCTAACACAGGATTGCTGCTGCTCTGTTCCTGCACTGTTTTACTGTGGAAACAGGTCATTAGTCCAATTGCCCACACCTGTTTCCAATCCCCAAGCCTGTATGCCATGCCCTCAATACTCCCTCCGCCATAGAGACAGTGCTAAACCGTGCCTACACCTCCACAATAGCATTTAATCAGATAACTTGTCTTATGCCTAATCCACACGTACTGTACATGGCTGTTTTTAAATATGTATCTTCTTCTATGCGGTGCGGCCTTTCATCCACACGCAAACGGTGTATACAATCACCAAAGAAGTTAAAAACTCTGGGAACAGGGAAAACTGAGTTTTTGTCTTGTAACTTCAGCTTGTGCACCGTTATCTCTTTTGTTTGACGTCAGAGTGTGCACCATTATATCCTTTGTTTACATAAGGCAATTTTCTTTACAGGCTTGAAAGCATGCAGTTGCGTTTTCATGTGGATATAGATTTTTTTTCTTAAACAGTGCTGTATGGACAGGGTTTCCATACAAAAGGTGGGTTAAACGTGGGTTTAAAACTATATCCGTGACATGTGGACTAGGCATTAGGGTACATGGGGTGGTGTTTTCCATGCACAATATCCTCTGTAGCCCTAATACTTTACACTATACTCTTTGTAAACTTGAACAAAGAGGAAAGCTAGCAGGCATTAACTATGATTCTTACTGAAACAGACAAGAGGAACAAGCACATAGTAACAGAAAACACTGGGTTAAATACACACAGAGGATAACAAGGGGCACGGGGAAACACCTAGTGGGAGACAAGCACAACACACAAAGTGAACACAACAAGGGCAATCAGGGTGTGTGAACCCAACTGGGCCAGGAAAAACTCCCTATTGTGCTGCTGCTTCACATTTTCATGTTCTTTGAAGAGCTGCAGGAACCTGACTCAGTCATTATTTTGCTAATTTCTTGCCCCTTGTTAAGGGCTATTCAGATTATACCACGGATCAGGTCGGTAAATGGTGATCACATTCATGTGTATTCATGTGTAAGCACCACAAGCTCATGGTGGTTGAACTTGTTCACGTTGCTCAAGTGACAACAGCAGGGCACGGCGATAGTGTGGTTGTGACAGTAATGGAGGAGAAATTGATTGCAGTTGTTATACAGTAGCAATAACTTAAAATGTATTCTCTGTTTTCCCTGCTTCTATGAACATAATAGGAAAGGCGGCGCATACAGTATCATTCAAATGGCATTACCAGGTATGATTTATTAACGTTGTGGAGATAATAATGTAGTATAGCCTGCTGGCTGGACTTTATTGCTACATTTCTGCTGCCTTCTCTTTCTCACAGCTATTCAGAAAGGCCCTTTAGTTAGTAAAGTTGTAATACTCAAACTACCCCACCTTCCCTATACACACACACAATTATACTGACACAGCACACTGAGGAGCGTGAGGCAGCCTTTAGGACCGATGGCCCTGTCGAAGTGTTGCCATGGCAATAAACGATGGGAGGAAATAAAGTCTGTGTTTAGAGAAACAGGAGATAAACCATGCCAAAGCAACCACCCTTGGTCTCAGTTAAACTCTTTAGACGTTCCACTGGTGCTTTAAAAGAAAAGAAAAACCACTTTATTTTCTTAAATAAATGTTATTGACCAAGACAAACAATAGTATAAGACAAACAACATGCTGAAAAAACTATTTTATATGCATAATGCAAGATAATCAAGATGCTGTTTGTACTGAAATCATAAAGCAGACTTACATTAGCCTGGCTTCACATGACTTTTGCTCTCAGCTAAATCTCAGCTAAATCTCAAGGTGAAGGCATCTCATCCTTCGAGAAAAATCGAGTCTGTTCTGTAAAATGTTTTGATCTTGTGTACTGTATGTGTGAGAGTGTGTTTGTCTGTTGAGTTTTCTTCTACACTCTTATTAAACATGTCACATATTATTCTTAGATTGGGTGTGTTTATATTCTAGTGTGTGTACGATATCAGTGTTTCTAAAACGGTGCATTGTTGTTTTGATGTGAGTTTTCTTGTAATACTGTTGGGCTGACATAATGGTGTCAGCACCATCAGACAGTCTGGGCATGTTGCCCTGGTTGTCCTGGTGCATTAGTGGCACTTAATGTGTAAAAGTGTTTGCACTTGAATCTCCAGCAAGACACATAATTGCTTTAAAGGATACTAAAACAAAGTTTACCTTATTGTCCAGTGCAGTTAACTTAATCAAAGCAGCAAATGGTAATGATTCTGTTTTGTTTACCCTGGTTAATACTTCTTGTGCATAATCAATCTTTTATTACCTCAAATATTTGTACACTAGAATTACCAGATTGCCACTCTCTTACCCTCTTTGACTGGGTGAAAAAATGACACATTATGAATATTATCAGAAGACAGGCTAGGACTGCACTCTTGCACCCTGATGATTTTGATACATTTGTGACAGCATGTTTACTTGCATGTCATTTCCTACTCTATTTTTCTCCCTCGCCTACACTTCCTCTCTCTCATCAGTTTCAGCGCTGTTTCTTGCTCTCATACATTCTTTTTTCCTGCTACATATACAGGATACTTTTTCTGGTGTCGTGACTGGAGGTTTTCTGAGTCATCCCGTCCTTGAAATGCTCTTCTGTCGGTCTCGCACACTTTTTTGCTATTTTTGAGGCCCTTTCACTTCCAGCAGTGATTATTCTTTTGTCTCATCTCTTTTCCTCTCGCTGTCATTACTCATGTCTTCATCTGCTGTTTCTTTATCCCTGTTCCTGATCCTTCTGTTTCTTTTTTGCTCTTTGGATTGTACGCTCTACCTCAATATGTTTCCCTTCTGCTCAATATAAGCCATTTAATCTTGAACATAAGCCATTGAATCATTGTCGACTTATTTCCTCTTCCACTTGTGTCTGGTTATCGGCTGTCCAGGCTAAATGTTAGTGTCAGTATTGCTGTTGACCTCTAAGTGTTTGGAAAAAGTGGCCAGTGTGTCCTTGTGGTCACTACAACCCCTCAATGCACTGCATGGTAATGTTTGTTTTGGGACCTTCTAAACACCATTTTCAAATCACAAAAGTTTTGCTTTCATCAGCATATACAAGGTTTTGTAATAAAGAAAACTGTACATTGCAGAGTATTATGCCATTCAATGAAATATGTACAAACTCATTCTGCAAATATCAAAACAAATTTCACCCAAAAAATACAAATACATTTAGGGCTGTCCCCTACTCAGAATTTTGTCAGCTGAATCCAATCTATCAGTTCAATTCGATGATTTGAAGATTTATTTTTTTATGTTTTATACGTATATACTGGTAGACTAGCTAGACTAGCTAGCTAGACTATTTGGCTATCAGAAAATCCACTTGCATGAGTTTCAGTGATTTATTTTGATCACATTAAGTAAAATGGAACACGAGACCATGCAGTAGCCAAGTGCAGCCTAGCCTAGAGCTGTAGCCTACTACAATGGTTTTGTGATTTTAGCACAAGGTGATAATTAACTTCTTTTAAACAATTTATATCGAATGAGAGCAGTGACTGTCAGTAGGCTATTGTGCAATGTGTGATGGCTATCAATTGGCCAAAGCACAGACTAGCCGTTAGTCTGGATGTTATAGGCTGCGTTCCCTCACCAATGCTGAGCGCTGAGTTGTGAAAGCGGTTTTCTTGCTCTGTACAAACGTTTTAATGCCAATTGTTTTTTTTTTTAATATTCTTTACTCAGACTTCACTTTACTCAGATGTCATGTGGGCTTTCTGACAAATATAAAGTAATAAACACATTAACGTTAGTTGAATACGCATGTGAGCACAATTGTACTAGAATTGTTAGTAATAATAATATTTGTTAAGTTCCGTTATGATAATGATTACATTTGTTAATTATTATCTCGGACGGCAGTGCATGGTTGCCTGTAGCATAGCACATTTTTATTTTATTTATATTATATTTATTATAAAAATATTGCCGGGGGGGATGTGTCCCCCCCCGATATATATTATGATTATGGCCTTGCTATGGAGGTACCGAGGGATACCAACTGATTGTTAGACTCTTCGACATACTTTTTAACTGTTTTTTAAACATAAAGTCATGTCTGGAAGAACATTTTCTACAGCTCAATCAGGACAAAACCAATGTAATGTTCATTGGTTCTGAAACTCAGAGAGAGAAACTCAAAGTGAAACTGTGAGAACTGGCATTAGACCCCTGTGATAAGTGAAAATCTTAATTTTGGTAATAGTAATTTTTGACTCAGACCTCAGCTTTGAATTACATAGAAATATTACTAAGACTGCTTTGTATCATCTCAAGAACATTGCTAGAGTATGACCCTTTTTCTCTCAAGCAAATAAGGAGACACTTATCCATGCTTCTATTACCTCCAGGATTGATTACTGTAACGGTCTGCTTTCTGGTCTTCCAAAAAAAGAAAACAGCTAAATTGTAGCTGCTTCAAAACACAGCTGCACGTCTTTTGACTGAGACCAGAAGGAGAGCACACATTACACCTATTCTAAAGTCGCATTGACTTCCTGTTCATTTCAGAATTGATTTTAAGATCCTTTTACTAGTTTTTAAGTCACTTAATGGTATTGGTCCAGAATATTTATCAGAATTGCTGCAATCATATGAACCTACTAGAACCCTCAGGTCCTCTGATAGAGGCTCTTTAATTATCCCTAAAGCCTCAACTAAAACTCATGGTGAAGCATCCTTCCAATATTATGTCCCTCGTCTGTGGAACACCCTTCCTGAGGAACTGAGGGCAACTGGAAATGTGTACATGTTGGGGGTGGGGGGTTGGTTTGTGCAGGGTTGTGTTCCGGATCCCCGGCCATGTGGTTCCGGGAGTGGATCATTGGGCACTGGTTTGGTGTGGGTTGGGTGGGTGTATTATCTTTCCCCTGTTGGACACTCTGGTATTGTGGGGTGGGTTGCATGCCTGACCATAGTCTGGCTAGTGGGTGGGGCTTGGGGGACGGTATTATGATATTGAGTTATTCAGTCCATGACTCATTTCTACATTGCCTTCAGTGTTCTGTCTTCTGACTGGAAGCAGG
>JAODUG010092732.1:0-31960 GCA_027564795.1 Aphredoderus sayanus | reverse complement strand
AGGTTTAGCGCCTTCTATCTGCCACAAGAGCTAGTGATTTGGGTCATTCTGACCCGGAGTACATTACGAGGGTTAAATGTATTGCATTCACACTGCCGACGTATTCAACACGCAAATCGCTCAATTTCTGACGAGCTGTCGCCAAGCTGTGTCCAAACCGCCAGCTCGGCATTTTACATATATTTATGTCAACAGTAAAATTCTGCCAAATCATGCGTGTATATGCATGCTGCATCCATGTGAAATCAGTAATGTAACCGGCTCTATTTAGGCAGACCGGCCAATCACTAGTTACAGCCGGTCAAGGTGTAAACCAGCCGATTACGGTCACCCGACTGATCGGTGCATCTCTACCTAGATCCCTAGTCTATTCCTTTATAAATCCCAATAAAACAAGCCAAAAAATAAAAGGATACTCACAGAGTGTCGGTACAGCCCATCCATCTTGCCTGGATACTTATCAAACTGAGAGAGAAAAAGAGTATCTATTAGAACAGTTTATTTTACTGAATGGTCATTATTGCAACATTACTCGGTGGAAATGTAAGGTTTCCGTAAAACAGCACTAGGCAGCTTACCAGAGGTGGTGCAGTAGCTGTAGGGTGCAGAAAGGGCGTGAAGTGTTGGTGTGTGTGCGTGTGTTGGTGCTGGTGGTTGTGCTGATGAAACTGGAAGGCCAGGGGCTGGAGGCTCGGTTGGTTCTGGGACGTCCTGCCTGAAGAGCCTGCTGTGGAGCTGGATGCTGATGGCCCACCGGGAGTGGAGCGCCCTGCACCTCCCTCAGACCCGGGGACACTGCGCCTGCCTTCACGCTCTTGTGACGCCAGGAAGTGGGAGTTTAAACTCTGACGCAACAGGTCCTGGTCTGTTGATGATGGGTAGCACGGTGATTGTTTAGTTAAGCATTCATACATTCAGTGGTCACTGTGATGAATAGCACAAAGTTAAGAGGCCTTAAAAAGTCACAAGCAATGTGTGTATTTTTAATACTTATTTAGCACTTCTGCTTGTATTTAATCACGACTTCCTCTCTGACCAGATACAGTAACGTGCTGAACTGACTTCACCATCACCGTTTAAATTACAAGGTGTTTTTCCATCAGGTGATGGATGAGCACATAGCATGAATTTTATGCATTAAGATACCAAACACAGCATAGGTCACCTGAAATGTTTGAGAATGAGATTTTGACACAAACAACTTCCTCAAATGGTCATGAGAATCACATTTTTGTAGTTTATGGCTAACAGGTTGCATAACAGAGCAAGCCACCTAACTAACTGTAAGCAGAGCAAAACAGAACCTTCAAAGGAAGTCGAGGTTTGGTATATTTAAGAGTGGCGTGTGAATGCTTTTGGTGTCTGAACGCAAAACCGACAATGTAAAATGCAGATTGGTGCAACTACACTGACCAGCTGGTTTCAAAGTTGCATGCTTAACCCATCATGGCAAGATAAACAGAAATATACACCTGGGTCAGTGATCTCAAATATAATCATCATATCACAGGATTCACTGCATGGGATAAAAAAAAGAATTCTGTAGCACTGCTATTGACTGTACCTGCTGCTGTTGGATGTGATGGGACCTGCAGTAGAGGCGGAGGAGGTGGGAGGCCAGGAGAGGAAGTGAACAGGGCCCCAGAGCCAGCTCTGGATGGGGGTCGGAGGGACCCTGAGGATCCTGGGCCTCTCATGAGGGACAGCGACATGCTGGCAGAGGGAGTTGGCGGGCGCATGGAGGATGAGGAGGAAGCAGCAGATGAGGCAGATGACGGGGGTTTGGTAGAGGTGCCATTCCTTAATAGAAAAACATTGTGTACAGTGAATATATTAATCCCTCTTGCTTGAGCTCCATTGACAGCCCACTAAATGAAATAAACTCTGGTCTAACAGAGACCATAATTAAATGAAAACATGATAAAGAGCAGTAGCACAGTAACACTAGCGTCTGATTTGAGGGACAGACCTGTTGTTAATGCCCATGGTGTAGATGGAGTGATGTCGTCCGGGAAACGGGGGAAAGGTCTTGTGTTTGGAGAGCGGCGGGCTTGGGTCGTAACGGTTGTGATGGCTGCTGCTACCATTAAGTTGACTGGGCCGGGTGCCGGTGGCCGTGGAGTGGGAAGGCAGGCAGGAGAAGGAAGGGGAAGAGGTAGAAGAAGAAACAGGCTCTGGGTAAGGCGGCTCCAGGCTTCTCTCCTGACTTCGCTCCAGGCCAGACACCCTTGGGGTCACCATCAGCCGGGAGACGCCCCCACATCGGGAGGGTAGGGGAGGCCCGTTTTTGCCCATGGATGATGCCATGCTCACAGGATTAGGGTCCAGAACTAAAAAAGAGAAGCAGGGAGGACATGTTAGATTTAACTTGACATTGCAACAATGACAACATGGATAAAGTGATAACAACTTAGAATATACTTAATGAGAACTATTTACTATGCCCACAAGAGAAGAACACCCATAGAACATGACCTTAAATACATTGGATGATTAAGAAAAGTGGGTTATACCAAATTAACACTGGATGCAACATTATGAAAAATAAACAACAACATGGGAATGAAGGCAATTGTTGGCAGTCAGGACAAAAAAACTTTTTTACAACATGGAAAAGTTCTACTGGAAGTTATTCTGCATGTGTTTACTGAGTGAATGGAGAATCAAATAAAATGAATGCCAGTCCCACTCAATTTCAATATCAGTGCATTAGAGTATGTTCTTGTAGCGGAAAGAAGGTCTCTTACGTTTCCTGGTGCTGACTGTGAACACTGGATCCAGTTCATTGTCAGAGGCCTGGAGAGGATTATATATGCAAATTAAATTACAACAGCAAACACTATGCAAAACACACAAATCAAAAATGTATAATAAAGAAATTCTAGCTAGTATCAATATTTAGTATTAATATGTTTTTTATAGCAAGCAGTACACACCTTATCTCCTGAGTCACTCTCAGTGTCACACTGAAAGAAAACACATACAGATATGGATAGCTGACATTTACACTTGCATGCTGTGTTAAGAACCGTTTAGTCTTCCCTAAACGAACACTAATGCTTGGCTAGATGCTGAAACATCATACATAGCATGTTAACTTCACAGTACTAAAGGTGGATAGTATCATAAAGATATTAGAAGGCAAACTTACAATGTAGCCAGTCTCTAGAGGAAGCCCCAGTGCACCCTAAAACAATAGTAACAAAGTATGGTTACTAAATATATTAGGTAAAACCGCCATGACAGAGTACACATTATCCTGATTGTTAGCACCAGAGAACCAACATCCTTATATATATATATATATATATATATATATATTAATTAATGTTACTGCTAACACTGGTTATAACACTGGTTATATATAACATGCTGGATAAATATCTGTACAACCCCACACCTGCAGAAAAGGTTGTTTGACTAAGAATAAGCTTAACCCCTCATGTGACAAGAAGAGCACAACAAACCAAAAACAGAAACGCCCAGTGTAAGCTTGAGCAATAGCTCATCACATACCTTCACATCTGTCTTTCTTCTCTTCTTTCTGTTCCTGCTACAGCAACTGTGGGAGTAGCTGGGTGGGGCCCCTTCCTCAGGCTCCGAAAGCGGTCCTCCACCATTCTCCTCTAGGCCCCTCTTCCTCTTGTTCCCCCTTACAATCAGCATAGCTGCCCGCTGGTTCGGCTTTAGAGAGCAGTCCATCTGGAAAGGAAAGGATAGAAATAAGGCTGGTGTTACTGCCAATGTTACTGTATATTTTTGTATTGTCTAACATTGTCCTACAATATACAAAGGAAAATCGTAAACATTTTCATAAAACAAACAAAAGTCAGTCATAGTAACAGCAAACAGTAATGTGATGATAAAAGGTTGTCTTCCTTCCTGAAATGTTTTTCCAAAGTAATGATGATATCCTTTTGTTGAAGTGCAAGCTGAAACTTTGTTACAATGAATTTTAGTGCAAAGCCACTCTATCTCCAGACAGTTTCCCAGACATGGATTAAGCCTAGTCCAAGACTAAAAGAAAAATTCAAAGATGATCTGAAAAAGATTCTTAGTCTAAACTAGTATTAATCTATGTCTGAGAAACAGACAATAAAGGATGTCTCAGGAAAAATAGATATAACTTCCAACATAAAAGCTATATGGCTTGATGTCCAGTTTGGTGAAAAACAAATTCAGGTTTTGAGCAATTAGGCTGTTGTGCTAACCTGACAGTTAAGAAAATGATCAAACAACCACCCTGGACTTATTCAAGACATCTATTAATCCCACACAAAGGACTTTTAGTGCACATGAAGTGTGCACTAAATGTGAATTAATTAACATATAATTCAATTTGTCTTGAAAGTCAGCTTGTGCGTAAAGCTAATTTTATTTCCATAGCAGTTCTGGAAAGCACTTTTAGAACCCACATAATTAAAAATGACAAAAATGGTTTGGTGGATATGACTGGAAAACAAACCTTTACCAAAACAAAAGTAAAAGTAAAAAAGTCTAGGAATCATGGATGTATAAAGCTATTGTATACAGTCTAATGTAGGCCCAGTTCTAGTTGCCATTTTGGGTATATGTCAAATTAGATATTCTATTTCTAGATAAAAAGGTTGTACAAATTGATGGAATTTGGCACTGGCTGCACTATGAGCAATAAATGAATGCGTACAGTACTGCTGTCAAGAAGAAACTAACTGTGGAGCAGGTCAATAAATAAATAGCACCACATGGGGTCAATTAGTCTTGAGAAAAAAAGAAAGAAAAAAACATTTTAATGACCAACTTCCTCAATTACTTATCTTTCTAATCTGCATTACAATAGTACAGCCACATCTTTGCCTTCAGATTAAACTACTTACAGTTTCTACATCTGATTTAGGTGAGCCACTTGGCAGGTTAAGCCTACTGCCTTGCAAATTTAAACTATTACTACATGTATGATAACATGTTAACATATGTTTTGTATTGGAAATTTGTTCCCAAGTTTAGCACCCTGAAAAACCAAATGACACCTACAATGGCACCACAATAACATGCAAAAATACCTTCCATTTTGGTATGACCAAGATTCAGCTAATTTGTTTCATCTATTGAATAAGATACTTATTTGTAATTGATCCCTGAGATCCTTCAAACATGATGGTCGCATTTTGGGGTAGACTATGATCCTACAGGTATGCAAAATATTGGGCATGTTTATGTGCAATATAGAGTATATTACTGATTTTTGATTAAGGGTAAATGACATGTAGTTCATGTAATTAATCGAAAGATTATGTTATTACATTTAGAATATATCTTCTATTTATACAAATTAACATGATTAGTCAGTTTCAAGAGAAATAATGTGTGAAAATTGCATGCAACTACATTAAGCCACTATTCCGTTTTTGGCAACCTATAAAACTAGCAAAAATGCACTATGTCCTGCTGTCAATTTTTCATATATTGTCCAGCCTAATGTGTGAAGAATATTGAGTAATAATCTCAGAACTGAAAATAGCAGAACACCCTTTACCTCCAAGGCCTCTAAGCTGATGAAACTGGCAATTGCGAATCCATCGATGATATCTTCCTCGCATGACACCGATTCTCTCTTCCTCCGGCGTGGGGGTCGGTGTCTCCCATAACCTGTTCGGCATTCTCTTCCACCAGAACCCAGGACAGAGTTTGTTCCACAAGCCTCACGCTCAGAGCCCGAGGACAGGGATGTGGCCCGCTGCTCAGCGAGGTTGACTCGTCTTCTCCGTCGCTCCCTGTCTCGCTGTGAACGGGACCGTCGGCTCTGCCTGAATCCACTGCTTCGGCTCGGGCCCTCCATGTTCAAGTGGTACTCCTTTCAACTCCAGTCAGACCAAAGGCACTTTATTCAAGTCCCGGTCTGGTCGAAGGCACCAAACCGTAAATGAACTACCGCCACACAGGCCCTCACAGGAGCCTCTGTTTAAAATGGCGTTAATAGTACCAATGTCTATTATTTAGAGTCCTTTGAGAACAGTATCTTGGCACTGGTGCCTTTCTTACGGCGAATTCTGAGTGTCATTTCAATGAAACGTAACACTAACTACAATCCACAGATAAGATAAGGTATTCACGACATATCCAAATGGCAGGACATGGCTGATTGTGTCTCGTAGAAGGCTACTTACCATTAGCTAGCTAGCAGGAAATTCAGACTACTGTACAACCAAATATACGAATGTAAACAAAAAAAGTCAAGTCTACGCGACTGACAAAACCAGCTGAATTACGACTCCACTAATGTCAAAACAAAAATCACAACTACCTTAGCATTGCTCAATGTAACCTTTACCTCTAGAATTACCTAGATTTGGGCACGCGCCGACAAATTAATGTCTGTTAGCAAAACCATATAGTTAGCCAGTTAAGTGAGGCAAATAAAGCACATTTTCAATTTTATCACACACGTGACCATGTCATCCTTTGTATAAATACGGGACTAACAAATGTTATGAGAACAAACTGTCTCAAAACGCCCCTCAGCAGTCCTCGTCAATAAAAATAGATAGCTTGTTGTTGAGCTAGCGCTGTTGATGCTACTAATAGCTAGCTCTAGGTAAGGTTTCCGTCGGCTCAGTGTCCTGCCAATGTTAGCCCAATTAGCCTAGCTTAGTTGGATGGCTGATTAGCATGTCTATAGCTTAACCAATACATCACAATATGTTCAGTTGCCTGCCTAGGAATTAAACAAAAGCATAATAGGTATGAAATATAACATCAAAGTGAAGAGCAATATAGCTAGCTGCTGTTCTGCAGCTGAGTGGACATTTTCTCCTCCCAAAATATTGACGGGCCGATACGAAAGGTTGAATTCGCATCACATCAAAAGAAAGACGTAATGTAGCACACTAGCTAACTAGCGGATCCTTATGTTATGTAGTCAAAACACAAACAATATACTGTTTTAAAGGTCGTAGAAAAATATAATAGGCGTTTTGCAACCAGTCGTCCAAAAATATCGAAGTGTCGCGTCTTCACACACAAATTTCCTTTCCTTCAACCTCCATGATAAAGAAAATATTCAAGGCCCAAAAATCAAAGCCTCGGTCTCGAGTTCCATATACGAGGGTGTCGGCCAAGCCCACATTGGGCTGGGCAACTCCTACATGCAGCCTTGACTGTACAATCCAATGTTTAGGAGAAGTTCAGAGTAGTCCCCAATGTTGCAGGTAAACAAATTCCTTTTCAATCAAATGCGAAAGTATACACAAAAGAAAATTAAAGTCTCTAGTGCTGCCGATCTTTTAAGTTTTAAATAAAGTGGAAATTTATCGTGGAAATTTGGGAGACACAACCCTTGTCAGCCGTACAGTGCATTGTGTGCGTTGACTCTTCTTCCTCACTCACTATAGTTGTAAGAGGAAAGCATTTCTAGTGCAAGCCGCCACCTAGTGTTATTATTTGTATTTTATTTCAGCACCATTTACACATTTTTATTGGAAAATACTAAGGCCTTTATTAAAAATTTCATCAACGAATTTGCCCATAAAGGGGAGCCAATATTAAAATGAAATCGTGAATTGTAAAGCATAAGCCTTACCTAGAAGGAAATGAGCTTACTCATTTCCAACCAATTTAAGATAAAGATACTATCTTACTTTTTTACAACGTGTGACTCCTAATACCACATGACCCAGTAGCCACACATTACATTTCTAGTCCCTAATTTGTAACAAACATAGCAACTAAAATGTGACATAAGAAACGTAGGAACAAATAGGTTACAGGTATTATAATCAGGAATTCTCAATCACAGTTGTAGGTCTATGTTATTAGTTTATTATGGTAGTTTTAAAAACATAATATAGCCTAGTAGGCTAGATATGAAGACGCTATACAATATGATTTAATTTCATGATTGTTAATGGCATGTCCCTTCACAACATTTGTGAAGGGACATGCCCCAAACAAACAACACTAATTTGTGTACAATTTGTTAATAACTGTGTAAAACATATTTTCAGTTATCAGATAACAGTCTTTCCATCCTTATGTGTGTCCTACATCTCATGTTTGTTTTCAATGTCCCGCACTCCTGGATGAGAGAAGTGAGTAAAGCAGAACCCCCGTAGCCACAGAGACATTGAGAGATTCAATGCCGGGAAGCAAATCTCTGCCAGCTGGGATGGTAAGAAGAGTCTGACAATATGACAGCAAGTGTGGAGACAAGCCTTCCCCTTCACTGCCCATCAACAGCAAAGTAGGTTTGGTCATATTGAAATGTGAACATTGAGTAACGGTAACATGACACTTTTCTGCTTCAGCTCCCACTGTGCCAACCACATGCCATCCATGCGACACCTTCAGCTTCAGCAACTCGTCCAGGCTTTCATAGCCATACACATCAATGACTTCCATGACACCTGAGCTGGCCTTGCTAACCGTTGGTGTCAATGGACAACTGTTGCTGAGACTGCTGAGTACTCTGTCTACACCAAGGTAGTAAGCAGAACGCAGGATGGCACCAAGATTCATTGGGTCCTGAATGCTATCTAGCACAAGCCAGAGGGGGATTTTACCACTTGTCTGGAGGGGATTGTAGGCGCTCTGCTCAGTAACATATGTAATACAACTGGCTTGGAGACATACTCCTTGGTGTACACGTCCAGAAGACATCTCGTCTAGCTTCTTCTTACCAACCCAATGGATCGGCACTCCTCGATTGTGGGCCTCCTCACAGATCCTTAACACAGACGCTTTTTGAGAAGACTCACCCTCCTTCACGAACAGTTTATAGGCCTTCCGTCTTGCCTTAGTTATCGCAAACAAACAGGGAGATATACCAAATACAATGTCATAATTCTCTTCTTGGGCTTGTTTTGCTGTGTTTTCTATTTCCCCCCCGTCTGATGTGAAGTCCTCAAATCTGAGTTTGCGGAGCTCTGATGATACTCCTTTTGTTTTTTTATGCTGCGGCACTGGACTATTTTTCGTCCAGGCTTTACGTGAAGCAGAAGAACCAGAATGATCCCTTCTATTTGTTTGCCACATATTAGATACAACATGCATATTAACCCCAGGGTTACGTAAAACACTGTGATAGCGTTTCACCACAGGTTTTATGCGACTGCCGTTTGTGGACAGAATACCACTTGTATAGTGGTAAAATACCAGTTGAGAGCATCTGCTGTTTAAAATATGATTTTGCATTACTATGGCGCACAGGCTGTATGTTCTTCTATAGCAAACAAATAACCGATAAGCAATATTCCATGTCCCCATATTGATGATAGGGTAAAGCAAAACCTTTTTTCAATTGTCCAGTTGATTCTGTATAATCCCCTCGATAACTCTGTAAAGAACCGAGATATCTATGGAAGAACAGACAACACGTTGTATGCCTCCGTAAGTATTCAACACCTACCGCTACCGTATACGTGATGTCACTTCCCGGAAGTGAAACTGTTTTTATGCGGAAGTGTGTGAAAGAAAACAAATCATCGCTGGAATTGATCGAGTAATTTTTAACATCTTTAAAAAAACACACCCTTTCTGAATTGCCGTCGTTTCACGCCAGACTTCTTACAAGGTAAGACTAAAACGTAGTAAGACTGGTTTATTGGCATTTACTGGTATGGTTTGTAGTTTGAGGCAGCTATATTGTGTATAGCCGATGGAAATGTTGATAGAGGTTGAGATGAAAACAAACAAAAACACGAATAAAAGGATACACCCATGAATGTGCAGATATATAGCAAACATAAAAATAATATTCCCTGTGAAACATATAAGAAGCGTCATTGTTACTGGCACGATCATTAATTTACTGCGTATAATAATAGAACGTGACTCACCTGAAAGTACAAAATCATAATGATACTCCCTTCCCCCCACGGTCACAATGCGTTATGCTAGTTTTATCAGATCAAAGTCCAAATAACAAATGCCCCCTATTTACAAATATCAAAATTTGGGTTGATGTTTTTCTACATTACCTCTTGTTTTTGACAGCTGGACCGATACTATACCTCACTTTCAAGTATTTATGTACCTAATTTATTTAATTATATTGTACAACCACTGGCTAGAACATTCCAGTTTACCCCCATTCCTCCCTTTACCAGTGTATTGTACAGTGGATCTTGGTTTTACGTTTTCTACACACACTCTTGATTGTATGTGATATCCTGATAATTCTTCCAGGCTTTCACGATGGAGTTCCTGTTTGGTAAGAGGAAGACACCAGAGGAGATGCTAAGACAGAATCAGAGGGCCCTCAACCGAGCCATGAGAGATCTGGACAGAGAGCGGCAAAGACTGGAACAGCAAGAGAAGAAAATCATTGCAGACATAAAGAAAATGGCTAAACAGGGACAAATGGTAAGGGGATGTGTGTGTGTGTGTCTATATATATATATATATATATATATATATATATATATATAAAATCTCATCTCATAATGTGACTCAGACATTTATTCTTTGATCGTTGCAGGATGCTGTGAAGATCATGGCAAAGGACCTGGTTCGCACAAGGCGCTACGTTAAAAAGTTCATCATGATGAGAGCAAACATCCAGGCAGTCAGTCTTAAGATTCAGACACTGAAGTCCAACAACAGCATGGCACAGGCCATGAAAGGAGTGACCAAAGCCATGGCCACCATGAACAGACAGGTCTGCTACATCATTTCACTTTCACAGCAAGCCAGGTGCACATGGAAACTCGCATAGATGTACAGTGTCCTGTGCACTTGCTTGTGTTCCTAGTAGCCTATAGTTCCCTTGAAGTCATTATTGAACTTGTGTGTTTATGTAATTTGTACAGCTGAAAATGCCCCAGATTCAGAAGATCATGATGGAGTTTGAACGGCAGAGTGAAATCATGGACATGAAGGAGGAGATGATGAATGACGCAATAGATGATGCCATGGGCGATGAGGATGATGAAGAAGAGAGGTAGGGGATTTGGATAACCCATACATGTTGTTTCGTTTCCATTCATTTTCTGGGATAATTATCATCATGTTTCTTTCATCTTTAGTGATGCCGTTGTGTCTCAAGTGTTGGATGAGCTGGGCCTTAACCTTTCAGATGAATTGTCAAGTAAGGAAAATGTGCTATTGTGTTTACAAAGAGTGATGAAGAACATTGAAACTCTATGTATAGTTTGTTGTTTTAGGTTTCTTTGTCTGTGTTTCATATTATATCTAATACAGCAATATATATATAATATATTAATTATGGTATATTAATGTAATTTATACGGTGTTTCTTTTAGGTTTGCCATCTACTGGTGGAAGCCTTTCCGTGGCAGGTGGAAAGAAGGCGGAGCCTCAAGCTGCCCTGGCAGATGCAGATGCTGACCTTGAGGAGAGACTGAATAATCTTCGGCGAGATTAAAAATGTATTAACTGAGAGAGGAGCATTTTGGCTGGGGTGTACATACAGATACAAGTCTATTCTGTATCACCATTACTTTTGAAGGGATGGGTTAAAGAACAACGGTAGTTTCAGTAAATGGTCTGTTGTGTTTGGCTTTTGTTTGAATATTTTTTTGTGTGTGCAGATTGTGCTTTTTCAACAAACCTTGTTATACATAAATTGAGCAAATCTTTGTCTCAGATAAAGGTATGCTCCTTGATTGCTAACTTCCAAATCATTGTTTATATTTAGAAATACCGCCATCAAAATGCTAATGTGTTGTAGTGGGATGATTGGAGAGCAGTAAAGAGCAATGCCAGCACAACATTTCAAGGTCTGAACAATAATCGACTAGTATCTTTAAGACTGCTAAGTAAAAAAAAAAAAAAATTATGTAAGAGAACATTTGTTACACATTATGTGTATATACTAGCTCCTCACAGCATCTTTTCATTATTTAAATTAACACTAATAATAAAATACTTTAACGAGTCCAAAGTTAAAATGAAAGAACATAACATTTTATAGCTAAGTTACATTTCTGTTTCTGGGTATCTGCTTTTTTGGTAAAGAGATTAATGTTTTAGAATTGCTCTGTCCTATTTGTAATATTTTTACTTATTTGTGGGTTTGTCACAGGAAGTGTGCACATTATTTAACCCACCTTGGAGTATAACATTATGAGGTGGAGAGGGAATTAGAAGAAAATGGGTGAAATGTATCTTTATTTGTTATTTCTCCAGTGACAAATGTACGCGACACTCGCCACATGGTGCCTGGTAATCACCCTCAGTGACATTTGTTTTAAATCAAAAAGTTCCTGATGGCTTGTTAATATCTTTCTGAAACTGTCTTGTTTTAGTTTATTCATTCAATAAACTTTTTTTTTTTCCAGATTTGACTAGACTGGTTTGACCACTTTGGATATTGTAATGGACACCTTGTACACCGTTAACAGCTGAGTCATGTCGATGTCCTGGAACTAGTTGAGTCAATGCAATTCTTAAAATGGCTGCTTTTCCAGACTGTACTGTACCTATGAAATAATCATTCACCAGCACTTGTCTTACAGTCACATTCAGATTAGTTTTACACTATGTACAAACAAGTAGATATTTTCATAGCCATGTTAATAATTTTATTCCAAAAAGAAAAACTCTGAACTTTCAAAACTCAATTATTTTGTCAACATACATAGGACAATATTGGATGTACTCAACACTTGAACATTAAATAATAAAAAAATAACAGCCATGTTCTATGTACAGCATTTGTTTGTTTGAAAAGCTATGTACATATGATCATTCTGGATTTCAAAATTCAGCCTACAAATGCGATTTTCATATTAAAGAGACACAAAGCCACTGTGTCATGTTAAGCAAAAGCAGTTAACGAGCAAAACATTGTCTGAAGCTAAACTTTGATTGTACACTATAACAGAGTAACTCAAAGTGTAAGATAACTAGCTTGTTAATAAAGAGCATACTGGTGGGCAAAGCTAGAGTATAACTACAGCTTGAAAGACATGTCATAAACTGATCTCCTTGAATGTTGAATAGTTTCATCATTGGAGATAAATGCATATACACACATAGCCTAGCCATTACTGGACTGGAAACAAAGGTAGAACAAAACTTCTAGCAATGGCCATTAAACAAGTGCCCAAAAGTCATGCATAACAATAAAAAAAAAATTTAAAAAAATAAAACATACATGTGTGTAAAAAAGAAAAGAAAAAAGTCCTCAGAGTTTTGATAAGCATATGCTTCATCAAACAATGCCATGCTATCACTTTGAAATAGGTTCATCAGCTCAAGGGCCCATGCACTTCAGAGGAAAATAATAAATACAAATAAAAAAGAGACAAGAACAGTTTTCCGTCATATTTAACTCTTCCTGGTATTGAGATCCAGTCACAGTTTTCATGAAGAAATTGACAATTAATGGACAATATCTCCTCTCACTTTAATATGATGCCTTTGCCTGGCTGAGGTTTGAAATTTCTGATATGACCGCATGCAGTGTGTGGAACAAAGCACTTGATATCCACACTATGCACACAACAAATAATACAGTAAATACAAACAGCACGACGATCAGATTGAGGTGTTTTTCATATGCAGACAGGAGCAAGGTATATCCAGAGCACAAGGCTAGTGACAGAAATGTTGCTCATTACTGTACATTTTAAGCTCCTTCGGTCAAAAGGGCAACAGATCTTTTTAAAACTATAAATACCCTCAATTTAATTTGGATGACTATGTACCAATGGTGTAAAAAAAGAAAAGCAATACAATTACAATCGTGTAATAAAACCAATTTAGGATGGCACATATTCTACAAAATGTCAAAAGTTTAACAGGACATGCATATAACTGATGCGTTTTAATTTTCATGGGGTGCATTTTAGAAGTTATACATCTGTATTACTTTAGCTTTACTAGCTGTCAACATATATAATGTTAGGGCAATGCTGAATTATTTTGCTTTTTAGGAGGTACACAGTATATGTGGCAAATAATACCAGGGTTTCTTATGGTGTTGCCCTTTCCAAATCTTTAACCATTTGCACTGAAGAGCCACTGGCCTGTGGTGGTAGTTAGACACTAGACATTCACTTTCTCCTCCCCAGTGAGAAAAACTGCAATACCCTAAATCCCTTTAGTCTTTTTCACCTAGAGAAAACAAGGAAGCATTTGGTTTCATCTGGGTGTGGGGTGGGCATCTGTCCTTTGTTACAGTACCACCACATGCAGGTCACTTCCGGCAGGTCCTGTGTGGAGTGTGTTTTTTGGGCACTTCAATGCGGCACCTGCTTCGGTCATCCAGCCAGGGCAACTCAAAGTTCCTGGAGATTCAGTGAACACATTTTAGTGTTCACTGCACATGCACATTTGATGAATTGAAAATTTCTCCAACTGCATGAATCTGTCTATAATACGCAACTGAATCTGTTCCAACTTACTGTTGTGCAAGTTTGGGTAATGGTCGGCCAAATGCAACCACAGGCAGAAAGGGGGTGATGACTATGGATTCAACTGTAGGTAAAAATAAAAATACAGTTTAAAAGCTGGGCACAGATCTAATTTATTATAAAGAAATGTCCACAACTATCGAATATAAAACGAATCTTATGTACCATCCTCTGTCTCAGGATAGAAGGAGGAAAGCTCTGGTTCAACCTCCTGAACAACCTTCTTCTTGTTCATTCGCTGTTGCAGACGTTGGAACATGCGTTGCTCTCGGATTCGCTGAATATCCCATCTGCAAAAATGTAATGAAGGCACTTTAAGATCAGCATCAGATACTATAAATGCAATAACCTGTGCTCAACCTATTGATGTAATGTGTTTGGTTCCAATATAGAAGTATTTCCAATGGTCTTTATCAGGCAAATAGTGACTTGTACACATTCAAAATAAACAGTTGTAGGACGTTCCATGCACTAGGAACGCATATAACTGGTATATACAACCCTGCTACACATATTGTCAAATTTCTCTGAGAACCATGTGTATGTTCACAACCTCTAAAGAGATTTAAAAAAAAAAATGACAGTGCTGCCCACCTTTTCCTCCTCTTCTCATCCAGCTCCAGCTTTAAATGGCGTTTCAAATACACATTGTCATCCAGAGCCTTCAAGGAAGACATTATGTATAAATGTGTTATAGTATGTAAACGCTGTAACCTATTGTATAATGTGCATCAGTGACACTGAGGGGTTAATGTTGAATGATGTGCCTCACCTCTGGGATACTAGAGGAATCCACATCTAAAGGCTCTATACAGTTTTCCCTCCAGGATGGGACTATGAAATTCAAAAGGCAAAACGTTTTAGGCCATTGAAAGTTAAAGGGGTGAATGTTATAAAAATGTTAATTAAACTAAAGTAGTAAATCAAATGTATTACTGTATATTGTTATATTCCATGTATTGTACTGTGAATTAAATGTTTATACCATCCACCCCTCATAAAAGAACACTGCATTCATATTGTAGCACCCCCAAAGTGTTTTACCAGTGTTGTATTTCCAAATAAGCCGGGGCAATTATTTAGGTTCCTGGGGGTGCTATACCACAATCAAGGTGCATTCCCACCTCAACACTCCTGATGTCCTCCAGGTCAAACTGACCCAACGCACTAGCTCTTTTTGGTAGATAGAAGGCGCTAAACCTAATTCTACAGCTTACACAGACATGATGTGTACTGCTGGCACAACAAGTTAGTGTGTTTGAAACCAGAGGACAATGGGAGGGTTAAAAGGCACACACAAAAAGAAATAATTAATAATAACAATAAAGAGATCTACAAAATTAGACACAATTAGGTGGCGACATCTGGCGGCATGATACAATATAATAAGGACAACAGGAGGGTTAAGAAAACTATGTAATTACACTCCACACATTACATAGAATCAGGATATGTGAGCAGTGCACTCACTAGCTACATCTTCCTCTATTTTGGGGGAGGTCTCACGGAGAGGAGATAGGGGAGGCTGATGCCAGCAACAGAGGTACATCTCCGTGGTGGACATAAAGGGTAGCTCCTCCATCTGAGAGAACTCGGGCTCCTCTTTGCATGAGAGTAAAATGTCTTTTTCCACGCCTGACCTCCCAGGCCCTGTTTTTTCTGGGGTCTCCTTGCTGCGCAGCTCCCTCTGATATGGAGAGCCAGGTGGAGCATCAGGCTTCTGGGGGCTCAGCTTGGAACTCTTGGCCCGCGATTTCAGGCCTTTAGGGTCACCGAAGGAATGTTTTCTGTGAAGTAAGCCATTTTAGGATTAACGGGACAGCGTTCATTTAACATCAGTATTGCACATGCATGTAATGGTTGGAGGTTTTAAGGAGATTATGCCATTGTGTATACAATGTGTATGCAACATCGACTCTGTGGCGCAATGTATAGTGCATCTGGCTTCTACTCAAAAGTAGCAATTTAATTGGTGTGGGTTCGAGTCCCTCCAGGATCGAGAGCCTGCGATAGCTTGTTTTTTTTTTTATTAATAATAACACTTGTGTAACTGCTTTGGATAAAACTGCCAAATAACATAATTTTAATACATGTCGTTGACTTTCCCACATACAAAACAACATTAATTGTCATCAATGTGATAAATATACATATTTTTTCCTTTCTCCTTTATTATGTTCTATAATTGTGGACTGAGTTCCAGCAACATACATGCGAGTCCTGTTCTGTGCAAAAGTTGGTTCATTGTTCTGCTACCTCTTTTGGCCTTTCCCACCCCGACTGAACTGGGGCGACGTGGCTGCGTTGGGCTGCGGAGTCTCCTCAACGTCCAAGTCCCACAGGTCCTCTTTGTCAGGGGTCCACGGCTCCAGGGGCTGGAAGAGGCGCTTGTCGCGCGGGTCTTTCCTCGTGAGCTGCAGTCGCCGCTCCATGCGCTCAATACGTGCCAGCAACTGCAACAAAGCCATACATACAAAATAGTACAAAAGCACAAATCTGATGTAATTAAATATGTATTACTAATAACTAGCCCAACCATATATCCTACCTGGCAAACAGGTAAAGCTATTTTACATACCGTCTCTTTATCTGCTTTGAGTTCATCTATCTCCTTGTCCTTGGACTGCAGTTGCTGTTGCTGTTGTTCGATGAGGTCCAGTTGGAGCAGGAGAATCTGCCGGAGGCAGTTGGCTTGTGTGTGGGGGTTGGTCGGGGTCTTCCTGATGTTCCTCCACTTTCCCTCAGAGCTGAGCTCAATTGATGCAGTGCCCAGGACGCCAGGGCCAGCCCCCTTTGCACTCTCATCAGCACCTGCATCCTTGGGGTTATTGTTTAGAACCATGTGAGGGTTATCCATATTGTCAATAGGGAGGGGTTTACTTTTCACTGGGGTTCCCTCACCCCCCATTTGTCTCACAGGGGACAGTATCCCCACTGTATTATTGCCCCCTTGAACTACTTCTGCAACTAAGGCAGCACGGGAAACGTTGCTTGCCTTCTGTTCTAGGTCCTTTGATCTGCTGGGGATCTCGCCCCCCTGCACGTCTTGAACATCTAGGACAAAATCACAGCAATCCCTCTTGAGGCTCACTGGGCTCAAAGTAGCAGTACCAATGTGTTTTTTCTCAAAGTCTATCGTGTCGGCGTTTAGTTTGAATCCCGTATTAGGAAACAGCGTCGATCTCAGAGTCATGGCGAGCACACAGACTTTTCATTCTGTAACGTCTTGGTGATGTAACTTCAGGACATCCGTTATCACCCGTTATCCTGCAAAACAAAGAATGCATTCGCTGTCATTACATTAACCGATTACATTAGCGGCAACCACTGTTTTCTGAATTAGGAAAAAAAATATTGGCAAACAACAAATAGTAAATGAGCATATAGCATACATCACTGAGGTTAACAACATTAAGACTGCGGCTGATCTAGGCATCCCTTTTCAAAATTGCGGTCTGAATTTGCAATTTGAGCAGCTTTGCGGGAGACACAAATGCTAAGTATACTGTACGGTAGTGTAACTCTCTCTATATAAAATCAGGCGGGTAGAAGAGCGTTACTGTAATTCCATAATACGTGTTAGTAGACTTTCCTGAATAAGGTTCTCAAAGAAGGAATCGGGAGTGGCTGCGTATGATACTGGCCATCTCCTCCATTTTGGTTCTGGCGACATAATGAAAAACAATAACAGCTAGCTAGCAGGCTAATGTTAGCTAGCTAGCATACTGACAAAAAAACGCATATACCCAGACAAATATATAAAAGACATCGACAATAAAACATAATACAAGTTTTTTTTTAAGGTCAGGTGTTAATATAACTCTGCAGTGTATCGTGTATGTATTTAAGCCCACCTGCAAGACAAGTACCTCCATGTTCCCTCCTCAAGACTTGTTTTAAAGCGCCTACTAGTGCGCACGCGTAATTTGCCGGATGGCCATTTCTTGAGTTGTGTACTTACAGTCCAAAACGCTGCCTGTAGGGGGAACGAGAGACCAGAGTGTGTCCACTGTTTAGATTACATTAATGGACGTTTTGCAACTACTGTCGGCCTCAAGTAAAATGAACGAAGATTATTATTATTATTATTTTTAAAGATAAGAAGCAGGTACGCCATACGGGTAGGTTAAGTCAGAGACATTATTGCATTAAGTCCATAGCAACAAAACCCAAAATCAGATAAAGGACTTTGCCTAAATGCTTATTTTTGATCTAATGGATTCTAAATTGGTGTGGCGTTATTACTAATATATAATATATGACAAATGTGACACATAATTGTATCAATTAAGAACAGTATGTATTTACATGAGATACGTTTCACTTATCACATCCTGGTATCTAGGCATTTACTATTTTCCATGTCATACACAAGTCATTACTTTTTCCTATGTTGCCAGCTAGAGTCCCTTGTTTGGCTTAGTTTAATGAGCCTTGACTGTTTCCTTTGGCTTGTTAATTTCAAATAGAGAGAACTTTTCTAGAAATTAACAGTCTCTCCTTGAAATTCTCCACAGTTACTAGAAATGTAGGCCTACTTATCAGTGATCACATGCCTGTCTCAATAATTAGGCCTATGTGAGCTAAGCTGTTAAACTGACTATATTCCTCCCACAACTGTAATACTATCGGTGAAGCTGTATAAAAGGCCAATTCTTAAAGGGAACTTAGAATAAAGCAGCTTGAAGATAAGACTAAGGCACATAGCCTACTGTATCTTCATTTAAAAGTTAAGTTATTGTAAGTAAGAAGTATAATTATTTATTAGTCATTGCTGTCTGTTGGTTTAGCAAACTGCAGATCCTTTTGTGTTATTTTTGATTAATTAATTATAAGTAAGGTCATGTTTTTGGCAGTATGAAATTGATAGATTGTGCTCCTTCCTTCCATTCAAGTTAACGTCACTATGAAGCTGATGCTGTTTGAGCTGTTGGTCTTTTGGCTGTTAGTAATGCTGCATGTTGATGCCAGGGCTCAGTCTGAAGAGACAAGGTAAGTTTCAGGTATAGCGCCTACTGTGCATTTGCACACACTGTAAAATATGGTATTATATGAGGCAACTATAGCAGCTTTAGCAAAATCAGTAGTGGGATTATATATGCACATATCGGTCATTACTGTAATTGTTACAGCAGTGATGGTATATTTTGAGATGGTCATTCTAAAAGCACTCTCTCTAAGTCCTATACATTATTGGTAACCTTATTTTTCTGGATGCAATGCTGTAGAGCTTTTTATGTGAATTTTAATATGATAAATATGAATGTGAACATGTAATTTTGGAATTCACATTTGTTTCTCTGTTGGTATGTAAAGTCTACCTGATAAACATCACCTTGAGAGAAGATATGCGGAGTCTACAATTGCCAGTGACATAAGCAAAATTATGGATTCTATGTTGCAGAAGAATTTTGTTAATTTCTTACTTAGTCAAAGAGAGAAAAAAAGCAAGTAAGTTACAGAATCCTGTAAAAGGCTAACATTAAATGCAATATTATACGCCTGTAAAAGTAATTAAGTCTTTTGATAGGCCAGATATTCTGGAAGCAGACCCACAAGGACCCAATGAGCTTCAGAAGTTGGCTTCATGCACGAGAAACAACAATAAAGAGGTGCTTAGAACTGTGACATGGGATTTGTATGCATATTCAGTCTTGTTATTATGCTTATGTTGTTCAAATTACTAATCTTTATTAATGCTATTGCAGGGTCCACTGATGTTTTGAAAAACCATCATAACCAGGCTGTGTCCTCCAGATATTAACTGTTGGACTTCATACATTTTTTATTTATTTCTTCTTTTCAATAATTAATTAATGGATGTTAAATTGTCTAAGTATTGTAAAACATAATACAGTTATTGAAAATGTAATAAATTGTGTAAGATACAAAAAACTGACACTAAATACAAATAAAAATGTTCTTATACACAATATTTCTAAAATATTCATAATTTGACAATAACAATAGTGCATGTTTCATGCTTTACTATTATTATTGGAATACTGAATTCTAAACGCGAGTGCATGTGAAATGGCTGTTGCCCTCGCCGGGGCAGCAGGTGGCACTGTTCAAATAAATAATAATCTTTTTGTTGTTTGCATCATCAAGGAAGTGCTGTAGTTCCTGGTTAACAATAATAAGTTGGTTCATTCTCTTAATCGTTTTAAAATGAGTCAGTTTATGCTCAGTTAATATATTTTAAAACCTGCAAATACTGTAACTTTTTTATTATCACTGATGCATGTGTATTTCCACGTGAAAGATAAAATATCTTACCCTAGTTAATCCAAATAATAGTCTTTATCATAGTAGGTTAAATCAGTTTACTACTGTAATTTAACCTGAACTGATCAGGCAACAGCAGCAAAATGCATCGACGGGGGGTTGGTGCGGGAGCTATTGCAAAAAAGAAGCTTGCAGAGGTAGGCAATGACCCATAGGCTACATCGACCTTATTGCAATTATTGGGAGTTTGTAAGTGTATACTATATTTGCCTTTCATTTTAATTCAGGCAAAATACAAGGACAGGGGAACTGTTCTTGCTGAGGATCAAATTGTCCAAGTGAGTCATTAAGCCTATTGTATATAAGCAGTGAGTATTTTATCAAAATAACAATATTCTGTTTTTTTCCAGATGTCTAAACAGCTAGAGACTTTTAAATCTAACTTGGAGGAATTCGCCAGCAAGCATAAACAAGAAATCCGCAAGAATTCAGAATTCCGGGTCCAATTCCAAGAAATGTGTGCCACCATTGGCGTAGATCCACTTGCCTGTAAGAATAACCTACTTTTATGAATATGTTTATTAATGCTAAAATGTGCAGAAATAGAGTCCAAATGTTTTGATCATATCAACTCAGTAGTTTGGTGATGTTTTCAGTTAAAATGTGTTTATCTCCCACAGCTGGTAAAGGATTTTGGTCAGAGATGCTTGGTGTAGGCGATTTCTACTATGAACTAGGTGTACAGATTATTGAAGTGTGCCTGGCACTGAAACACAGAAATGGAGGTTTGGCTCTTCTCTTATGATTTGCATTATTGCGAAAATATTATCAGACTCATTTACACTATTAATCAAATAGAAAGTGCAAGACAAACTATAAGGGCACTATCTAATCAAAGATACATCAGAAAGGAAACTTAAAATGTATTAAATCTGTTTGTATATCAACATAATGCCTTTTACTATTATAAGTAATACATATTTCTTGTTAATGTCTATAATGACCAGTTAAACCATGTATCCCTGTTCAGGGCTGATAACATTGGATGAGCTCCATCACAGGGTTTTAAAGGGAAGAGGGAAATATGCTCAGGATGTCAGCCAGTGAGTGTCCATGCTAAAATATCTCTTGTTTGAAAACATGAGTGGTAGAATAATCTGTATCTTGCACAGAACCTGATGTTATAGAATTAAAATCACTGTCTAAAGTCATACCTTTTATACCTATCTGGAAGGTATTTCTGAACATCTGAATGCATATGGTGTGGTTAATAAATCGAATGTGTTTATTCCAGAGATGACTTGGTGAGAGCCATAAAGAAGCTGAAGGCCATGGGCAATGGTTTTGGCATGATTCCTGTTGGCGGCTCCTACTTGGTGCAGTCAGTCCCAGCAGAGCTCAACATGGATCATACAGTAGTTCTACAGCTGGCTGAGGTAAGGCCTAATTCCAGGAGGTGTCTTTAGAAAGGACAGACATGAATAAAATTCATGTCTTTCATTGTTTTTCAGAATATGCTTTAATTCATTTTGTGAGAACTTTAGCCAGTCTGACTACTCCTGAAATCCTCTTTGAATTAGTGCTATGGAGTTTTACTTAAAATAAGGCAGTGATTGTATCCACATTAAATCTTTCTGGGTTGTTTGGTGCTTGTTTGTGTTAATTTGCATTTGTTTCCATTCCCAACTGTAGAAAAAGGGGTATGTTACAGTGAGCGAGACCAAAGAGAGTCTAAACTGGGAGAAAAAGCGGGCTTGCCATGTTCTGGTAAGTTCCTGTAAATTTAAAATGCTAATTCTTCAACAACCTTGTGGGTTTATATAGCCCGTCACCCACAGTGTACTCTGTTATTACAAGGATCACCTACTCAAAGAAGGATTGGCATGGCTGGATTCTCAAGCTGCTGGGGAACCACAATACTGGCTACCTGCTCTCTTCTCTGAAATGGCGTCCCGTGACATCACACCTGAAGAGGCCAATCAGATGACACCCTGAGAAAGGGTCTGAAATAGACTGCATTTTGGACAAGTTGGTAAACTGATATTTCCCAAGTATGCAGGTATTAATTTGATGGACTTGATTTACTGTTGGTGACGGCAAGGCAATTCTCTGCAGAGGGAGACTTTGTTAAATAAAGATACAACATTTTTTATGGTTCTTTTAGTTTGTTTATTCTGTCTTAAGTAATAAAGAAATACATACATTGGATTAATCAAAAACTTTAACTTTTTTTGTATTAGCTTGTCATCCAGGCAACCTAAAATGCAAGAAAGAAAATACATTTGACATTGTATATGTTTATATTTAATTGATAATTAATATTTTAAATACAGTTGTATCACTAAGAGTCCTGGCAATAGGATAAGCAGCACTGTAATAGTGCAATCATTTGTTTACGACATATTTGATATATTTTGATTTGTGTTAATAATACAAACATTTGTTTAATGTAGCATTGCATTTTCACTTAAGAGCACATGATGAACTAAACCAGATTTTAACTGAATATTGCACAGACTGCAGAATGTAAAATGGGAAAAGTTAACTGTAATTACAGTAGGATTCCAAATATATTTCATTCCCCAAAAACAAACAACTGAATAATTTCATTCAACAGTTCAGTAACAATTAATTGAAAAAAGAAAAGTATTATTCCCCATGCAAGATCAAACTAATCTGGTACTCTTTATCTAAATGGCCATGGGACAATTCCTGTAGACGTGATCTTCAAACACAATTTGCTCCATGTCGTCACAAACATTATTACAGAATGGACACAATCTGTGGCTCTGTTCATGTAGAACCAGCTCATCTTGGGTGATGCCAGGAAAGCTCTCATGGCAATGTTGGCACACCAAGGACTGTGGGACAGAAATAGAGAAAGCATCTTGTGACAAAATAGGGATTGGCATAAACAACAAAGTCATCCTTGGCCATGTTGTACACTTAATTTATCAAGTGGCTTGGTCAGGTGTTCACTTTTGTGTGTGCTAATTTTAGTTGGGTGGCTACAAACACAATATGAATGCATTTTGGAAACTGTGCATATACTGTACAAGGAATGATATTTTGTTTTATGGCTGAGTTGATTAGAATTTAATTGTTTTTAATAGCTTCCATTAGTATGTAGGTTCTGTCTGCCTGCATGTGTGTGCACTGGTTTTCTATTGAGACTTGGCATACCTTTTCTGTATATGGGACACTTTCAGGTCCTTCAGAGCTGGTGGAAGTGGGATTTGTGGTGCAAGGGCTTGGAGGCTGCACTGGTAAGGAGTGTGCTGCCTGACGATCAGCAATCTCTCTGCGGAGGCCCTCAATATCTCTTCTGAGACTCTAAGATATTAAGAATAAATAAACAACAGTCCAAAAAAAATGCAACCCATGTGACCACTTCATGAAATGTGTTGAAAAGCAGAAGAAAACGGCATCCTATAGTATATTACCTGATTTTCTTTTGCTAACTCTTCCTTCTCATGTTTTACAATAGTGATGATATTGTCTTTCTCTTCAAGGGAGTATTCCAGTTCTTGAATTTTTACCCCCCTGGCTGCAATGATCCCCTGTGCCTCGTTGAGTTGTAGCTAAAAAGTGATGATGACAACATCAATCAAAATTAACCATTTTGCTATTATCACACATCAAAACCAGGCCATATTATCACCTCTTGCTTGCCACTTGTCCGTTTGAAATTTTCAGACGTATTAGATAGAAGATTTAGACGCTCCTTAAGATCCTCTAACTCCTTCTCTGTGTCCTCAGCCCGTTCTTTTACAGCATTGAAGTACTGCCTCTCTTTGGCCAGCTGTGCCCGGGCCTCCTGTAGCTGAAAGAGGATGGTTTGGTGCTGTGCCTATTCAGACATGCAGCATTATATGAACACGTTACCAAAGCAAGTTAAATTAAAACATTTTAAAATGTAACTTAGATTTTAAATAAATAAATAAAAGGAAGTAGTATAGTATTACTACAGGGTGGACACTACATTGACCCAAAAACCCACAATGCAATACAACCATTCACCCATCTCCACTGGGACAGATATGGTGTACTCTCAAAGACAGAGCACTCATGCAGTAGAACGTAGTAAGGGAATTCAGACGCAGTCTAATGTGGAAGCTTTCCCACCTTAAATTCATCATCCGGAATGTTCTGCAGTTCCTCCTGCTGTGAGAGGTTCCTGCGTAGTTCCTTATTTTCTTTACTCAGGTTGTCCTGGTTGTGTGTGAGTCTGCGCAGCTCTGCACTGAGCCTGTTCTTCTCATTTTCACTACTCTGGAGATCCACCTGTAGTGAGAAAACCAGTCAAACTTAACTGTTTCTAATGCAATAGGGCAGGCTGCGCACACCTATGGATTTGAGTCTAGGGTTACTTTTCTCTAAAGCACTCTTAACCACCCATCATCTCATTGCAAGACATGCAGTACACACACAAGGTATGTGTACATCTAATTTCATAGCCAAAGACAACTCATGTAGTACAAACAGAAAGGAAGTAATGAAGTACAATTGCTTTGTTACTGTACTGAAGTATTTTTTTTAAAGTATCTGTACTTTCACTCCCTACATTTTCTATTAAATATCTACACTACTCCTTACATTTTCGAACTATGCTCGTTATTTTAGTTTTCCTTTATTTGTATTTATCCTTCTTAACATCAAGGCCAATTTCGATCTAAATGGATGGGACATTTAAAAAAGACGACCCCTGGTGTATTCACCTGTGCATATCATACATAACAGACATAACGACAAATTACATTAACAAGATAAAACATACAAGAAAGGCAAACTCAATCGCGGAGAAAATCTGTCTATTCAATGTGATGTTCATGACAGGGAGAACTAGAAGCGAAATGGCTGAAAGTAAACCTGAATGTTCTGCTTCATGGCAACCTAAAAATCATGAGCTTCTGGTGTTTGAATCAGGCTATATTAAAAAGTATGTTACTTTATATTTTATAATATTAATGAGAGTTTCAATTGGCTTTGCCCAGAAACAGCTAGTAAAAATATCATACGGCTACATTTTACTTTAATACTTTGACAACATTTCAGAGCCTGTATATTTTACTTTTATATGTTGACTACATGTCAGAGCCTGTACATTTTACTTTTACTTGAGTAAGGTTGAAACAGTACTTTTATGTTTACACAAGTATCTGTACTTCTACTTAGTTTGTACTTTTTCACCTCTGAGTGCAACCAAATGAAAGGATGTATTTGCAATGTGTAAATAGCTATACCTTAAGGAGCTGAAAGTTATCCCTTAATTCAAGCAATTCTTGATTGCTTTCTTTGACCTTGGGCTTTAGCCTGCAATACAGAGAGATGAGCATTAGGGTCTCCAAAACACAGGAACACACAGGTTAACACAGGAAGCAGTGTACATAGATATGGAGACTCTCCACACAGGACTCACTGAGCAATCTCCTCCATTTGGCAGCGTATGGTCTCCTTCAGGTTATCCTGCTCATCCTTCAGCTGGTTGATTTTTATGACAGCTTGATCATACTTTTCCTGAATCTGTGACAGAGACTGCTGCTTGGGCATATGATTTACAATGAAAGAGCTCAGCAGACATTTCAATAACAAGTCTACAATAGATATAATCCTTTCTTATTAATTATGACAGCCTGTGTCAGGATTTTGTGTGTGTGTGACTGCTTGTGTGTTTTTCTTTTAAGATTGCACCTTTTAGCATTTGATAGAGAAACAAAACGTTTACCCCCTGTTGTCTTGACAACTCATCCACGCTCTGTGTGGTGGCACTGGCCTGCTCAAGCACAAGACATTTCTCCTTTTGAATCAGTAACTCCTTCTAAAAAGCAATATCAGAGTTAATGTAATATCAGGATGAGTTGTGTGTGTGTTTGTGTAGATTTTACTATGGACCGGAAAGAAACCTTGAGGCAATTTGTTTCCTGCTGTTGTTCCATTAAGGCTCTCTTTAAGCTTTCATTTTGTTCCTTTGTTTTACTCAATTCCTTGACACATTTACTCTGTTCCTGCTCTCTCTGCTTATCTGTTTCCTGTCAAAAAAGAATAAAATAATAATTACAATGATATTAAAATAATGCAATAATAATCTTGTCCATTTGTATGATATACTAAAAGTAATGATATTGAGTCTGTTGACAGCGGAATCTGTAGTCTTGTACTGTAAATTGTCTTGAGGGAATCCAAAAAATGTTTTTGTTTCTCAAATGAACATGATAAAGATGAAAGTGAAAAATCCAAAGAGACCTTCAGGCGCTCAATGATTTTCTGTTTTTCCTCCAGAGCATGTCTTGTAGTTTCAGCTGCCTCTCTTTTCAGACACAGCTCTCTGATCAGCTCCTCTCTCTCATGGGTGTTCTGTTCAACCTCGTCCTAGGGTGGGCGGGTGGGAGATGAGTGTGAACTCCACACCCTTATCTTTACACCCATACAGTTAAACAGAGCAGCTCACTCTTCACTCAGAGACAATCCCGATTTAGTGAGCTCTGAGTTTGTCCACTCTGCATGTATATGAATCTCTCAACTGAAAACTTGCAGGCAATTAATTTCAATTGAGAGTTCAAAGACTAAGCAAAGCAAAGAATATCGTAGAGGAAAAACTTGCAAACATCTGGATGTTTTTACCAGGCTAAGTAGCGCCGAACCATTACCTAATATTTTGCCCCAAAACACCATATGATTTCTTATTGTACCCTATACTTGTTGTGAATGCATATTATGTTGTAATCTTTCATTTTAGAAATTCAAACAATAGATCAGACTGTGATGCCCTTTCACTATAATGTAATATGGATACATTACACAATAATATAATCAATACGTTTTGTCAATTTGTTACTGGTAATCCATATCATGCTTATATCCAGTGTTTGATTTTTCAGTGTTAATTTCTATACTTACACTGTTTTTCACCCTTCTTAAGCGAACTATGGCAGACTCCCTGCCACAGGAGACCTCTCCAAATTTGCTCAAAAGAACTTTGTACCTGTGTTGTAATCACCAGAAGGTCATTGTCCAGACTGCAGTCCATACTTGGCTCTGCTGTGCTTTTAAAACAAAATGGGGTGCTGGCTCCTCTCACTTTGCCCCCAATGTCAACATAGCAGAATTGGTAGAACTCAGAATCATCTTTAGGCAAGTAGTATTCTAATGGCAGGGGAAAGTACATGGGTTTCTGGGTTCATTATATTATATAAAAATATCTTAAATTAAAATGTATTTTACATTTGTATTGCCAGAAGGCTTAAAGCTGTAGGCCTACTGTAATGTCTTACCACGAAACATTGCCTGTTTTCTCACTGGTTCTACACTCACTACGTCCAGCGATGGCTCTGCCCATACAAAGGTATGATAATCTTTGACTGTGCTCCACCCAACCTGTACAAAACATTCCAAGACGAGATATTCAGATACAAGTATACACAATGATACAGAGACAAGATACACATATAGTCTACAGTATATTAATAGATTTTGCCCACCTTGAAAATCCCCACCCAGTCTCTTGGGTTAGGCTGAAAGCAAGCAGTCAGGATGTAGTTGCAGATTATAGGCCTGTCTGGAGGGTATGTGTGAGGGATACCTTCAAAAATGACTTGGGAGTATGTTAAGGTCTTTCCCAAGTCAACTTCACCAGAGTTCGCCATGGCTGCGCAATTATAAAAACAAGGCACTGTCACTGACAGTGAAAATTGCATTTCATAGATGAACGCCATCAAGTGCAACAACAGGATTCTGCCAGAAACGTGTTTACCTTAAGCTTCGTACTGCTTTCACTTTCACAACAATACAAGCTTAGGTATAGGCCTAAATTAAAAGTATACTTCATAAACGACGCATTGTTGGCTATTGTTTTGATTATAGCCTTTTTAATGTTCTACAGCTACTTAAAGATCTAAATAAATAAAATGATCATATCCTTAAACAAATCGAAAGTAAAATATAAAATGAATTATCAATATGAGTCAGCATTTCTAAATCAGTCTATAATCATTGTAGCCTATACTATACGTGTAATATGTATTATAAGATTTAATTACACAACCTAAAAACTATATTAAAGTCTAAACTTACTTCGTCTGTGTCACCGTCAGCTCCTAAGACAGTCAGACCATGATTGTTAAAATATACCTATGACGTACGCTGTAGGCATACGTTACAAGTTGACGACTGTCAACTATTTGGGAAATGTAGTTCAGTTGAAAGTGTAGTTCAACCATTTGTTGGTGTGCTTTTCAAAGCCGAGCTATTTGTTCAAAAGTTAAGTAAAGATAGTTTGATGTTGAGATCGATGTGCTTGGGAATTTATTTTTTATATGCTATAGCTGTTTTGCTTAAAATATAGTCATATTATTATATATTGCTACAACATTGACATAGCTGAAATAAATAAATAAATAAATAAAGATATAAATATTCGTTACATTAACATTTTTATCTGAGAGCAGAGATCTGATAATTTGATTAATCTGGTTTTATTCTTTCAAGTAGCAGCATCAAGGCTGATAAACTTCTGATTAGTTAGCCTTATTTAATCTTCCTATATTAAATCAAATATGTTTGCATAGGCATAGGGCTAATCGAGACAGTCTAAATTGCAAATATGTACTTAATTTAAAACAAGGCATTACATTAAAGAACATTCGAACGAACATTGTTTGTAAAGTGGGATTGTCAGATTATAACGCAGTTTCAATTTGTGTGCTGAGTTCAACATCAACAACGATAAACATCACAAGAAATCTCATGTTCATTTTACTATATTTTATTTAGAATTTATATGATGTTCCAACAGTTATGGGGAAGAAGCTGAAGAGGGAGAGAAGAATCTTCAAGACAGGTAGTAGGCAATGACAAACAGAAAGGATCTAGCGGGGGTGGTGGATCAAGCAACAGACGCGTGACGATTCAGGGGGCTTTGTGATTTATTTTTGGGTCAAAGTTTTAAACCTTTACCCTTACATTTCGTGTGCAGTGTGCTTTCAAGATTACAACCTACTCATTCAGTTTAATAGTTAACGTTTTACATGTTGCTATTGCATAACTGAACCAAAAGAGGGAGCCAAACTTCTTTTTTAAAAGTAAAGCCCCCCCCCCACCGCTTCCTATTAATACTGTTATATTCTGATTGGCCCCTTTTAAAATATGTATACCCCTATTAATTATAAAACAATTAGACCTATAGCATTATCTCGTGTTAGTTTGTTTGTAATGGTGATAAGAATAAGAACATTGAGGTAGCCTAAAGTGTATTCATTGTCATAAATTATAACCCGTATGTAGAGCAACAGATTAAATTACATTATTCCCTCTCTTGTCGCTTTGCCCCTCTCTTCTGGCGGTGTCGGTGACTCCAACATCCACAGAAATCTCGGGAGAAGCTGGAGGTGAGGTTCAGGATGAATCGTCAGCAACATCGGTGCCATACAGCAATGCTAAAGGTAAGGCATAATTTAACGTAAAGTATGTTTTAATGATGTGTATCATTATCATCATAAAGTATTATCAATAATTAGCCTATAACTCTTTTACCTTAGGCCTATTGAGATAATAGGCCTTATATGATAGAAATATTGGCCTCAACTTATTGCCTGTATATATTGCCTGCATATATACATACAGGTTACAAACATATTAAATAATTATATTGGCTTCACTATTTCCCCACTAACATGCCCTGGCTGGGTTCTCACCTGCAGCACATTAACATCTGATCATTAACTGATCAGACCAGTGTTTACTCTCTCCTGTATTTACTTGCGTGCTCCCATTTCCGGGACTAGTTTGTTATTTTTATTAATGTATATAGGCTACGTATTGTAATTAATCAATTGTTAGTGATGACAGGTTCAGATAGCCATACTGAAGGAAAAGGTGAGCACGTCGGTGTGTGTGTGTGTGTGTGGGTGTGTGTACACGCATGTAAGTGTGCTGTGCCCATAGAACTGTATAGTGCCACATTAAAATAATCTGAAAACATGAGAGGACACTGCACACTGAACATTTACTATTTGAGCTCTGCATTATTCAAATATATACAGAATCAAATGGGTTTTCTGTCCTGAGCATCACACCAGTAAAAATATTAACACATATTTCTTCTTTTCAAATTTATGTTTTAAGACAAGTGGCACTCACTTTATTACACAGTTGCCGTAGCTAAAATCATGATTTAAAAGAAAACAACTCAGTTGGTAATCCTTAGTGGAAAACAACATTATACGTATTAAAATTTAAACACAATTATAGTTCATTTCTATTTATTCATTTCCATTGTGATTGTTTTCCTACAGATTTTTTATGAATCCAGACATTCTGTTCTCCATCCATGTTTTCACTTCCCTATGGCCTGGCTAGGCAGCTCCTACGCATGTGACCTGGGCCCAGGCAGCCCATAAACCATCTTCCAGCAAGGGCCCAAGCCCCTGGTTCATGTCACACGACCCCAAAGCCCTGGGATGCTTGTATGTTATCTCCATTCCAACTCCCTAGTCAAGATGCCTGGCCAGTTTCACACCATGCCAACCGACCTGCAAAACCTCACACAGACCTGGGCACATGCATGCACTGTACACTATAATATCAAGTAACATTAATGAAAGGCAACGTTATTATATGTATTGTACTGATATTGTCTTTAAAATAACATTTATAGATATAGACCTCATTAACGAATGCTATGAAACAATGGCGAATGGAATTGGAGTATAACCATAGTTTAACATGTTTGGCATTGTAATGCCACATAAATGTACCAAACAGAACTTAATTATATAACTATATTTTAGATCTATATCAGGGCTGTTTATACATTGCAGTGGAAAAGGGGTTTGACTGAATAACCTACTGTAAACCAGCCTATATGATTTTGTTTTTATTTCAGGCTGATCTCATTTATTTTATGCTACATCACCGTTATTATTTAGATGAGAAATTATACTTTAATATAAATATAATGTGTTAATATTATTAAAAATGAATTCAGTCTGTGAATCTATTGCGATGTTAATCTATCGATGTTATATGATCCTTTTTGTAAACATATCTACATACACATTTTGCAATATATCAGGTCTAACCGACGAATATAACTAATATTTAGGTCCGTGCATTACATGATGTATTACTTAGTGGCCTATCAATAAAACGATTATATAAAATTATTTATAGGCCTATGGCCGATTTCTCTGTTTCTTTGACTAAAAACAGAAAAAGTCTATTTTATAAAGAAAATTGCTGAAAAAAGGCAGTACACACACACACACACACATATATATATATATATACACATATATATATATATATATATATATATATATACACATATACAGTATATATATGTGTGTGTGTGTTTATACAGTATATATGTGTGTGTGTGTGTT
>JAODUG010092669.1:0-11851 GCA_027564795.1 Aphredoderus sayanus | reverse complement strand
AGCAATGCCAATTGAAAAACACATAAATCATACACAATCAGATGGCGCCGCCGTGTGGCCAAAAGCGAGATTTCTGAATACATTACGAGGGTTAAACCTACAGCGAAAGCAGGGAGAGGAAGTAGACAATATTCAGTAAGCTTTCTGGAAACAGATTAACATCTCAAAAATATTTTATTAACAATGTTCACTTACTTAAACCAAAATTCACTAGAGCACTTGTTTACAAAGCATTAATTGCAATGAACCTTTTGTAAATCTGGATAATTATCATTTAAAATACTTAGAGTACACAAACACCGAACAGAGGATGTTCCCAAAGGTGCATACAGTATAGTGTTTGTAGTTTTGTGTGCACACGCTTGTGGAGATGCGTAAAGTTTTGCTCATGCATACATGACATCGGGTTTTTAGCTCATTGTTGGCATACATACAACAGTACATGCTTTTAGTGATATGCTTTCATTATTAGTGCTTTCAAGCTGTGATGATTATTAAAACAGTAAGCCCAAAACCTTCATGATCAGCTTAGAGACCCATGTACAACGTGCTATATGTGTTCATGAATAGTGGGATTATTCCTGCCTTATTCGTGTGCTTTGTTGCCAACTCACTCATCTTAAAACTTCACAAAGCATTACAAGTCATCACATACATATGTTATTTGAGGTAACAGTATTATCCTGGTGCTTGTTCCTGTGATTGCAAACTTTGTCCCAAAGGAAAACAAAAATATCCTGTCCATATTTACTGAGGCATACACTAATGTTTCAACTCTACCCTCTCCACATACAGTACATACTGCACATAAAACTAAACCCACATACTGACCTAAGCAGGTCATATTCTGACAAAATGGGATACAAGTATGCTGCATGCAATTACATTATTTGTGAGGGCCTCCCTCTTTTAGACTGACCACTGTACATAAGGGACATAGGTATTTGAACAATCGAGGCAGAGATATGGACTGTTAGTTAGTGCTAAATAAAACAGGTGCCTGGATTTAGGCATTGCATTTCAAGCAAGAATATATTCAGGTCAAGGTCACAACAGAGTATTCTGAAAAGTTGTTGGCATGTTTCTGCTGGGGTTAAATTGGGTTTTAAGTATTGAGAGGTCAATACTTAAAATGCATACTGTACACTGCCACTAAAGTCCTAAATAAATATCATTATACTGTCACATATGCTGGGGAGTGGGGAGGGGGATGGGGTGGGGGGTGGTACTTTTCCAGTAAAACAGCCATGAGTTATCGGCAGTATAGCAACCGCTAAACTGATAAATGGCTGCTGATAACTCTTTTTCAGTGGTTAGAAAAAGCAATATGTTGGTTCCTTGTAGAAAAAAGAAAAAGAAAAGAAATCGTGCAACTCTGGTGAATGACAACTATCTGTGTCTTTCAACACACTGTGGATTGGCCCTTCAAAGTATAAAAATGGAATCAGGCTTTGTGAAAGATATTTCAATCACTGGTTTCTGTGCTTCCTGGTAGGGGCCGCCAAAGGCACACAGGTTGCCAGAATAGACAAGGCACTGGGGAGGGACGCAATCAAAGTGGCTCATTCCAAACATCTTTAGAAAACACACAAGGAATGTTGCCTGGCAACATAGTAGATGCCTTTAGCTTGACTAACATGACAAGATTTCTGGCACTAGGCTAACCTGTCCAACACTGAGTGCAACTCCAAGTTTCAGTTTCTGTGTCAGGGCCATTTTAGCAAAATATGAAAAAAATCCAACTCACCAAAAAGGGAAATTTGTCCTTGGCCTGTATGAGATTATTGTTAAAGTGGCAGAATCTCATTAGTCTTTACAGCTACTGTATAGATATATAATTGTGCATAGATACATTGTATTGCCTAGTGTCAGTTGGACAGCTTTGATTTGCTATTTCAGACACTTGCATGTAATGCAGAGTTATGAGGGATATTCTATTTAGCATGGAAAGCTCAACTGCCTAATACTGCACTGCAGAAACAGCTTGCTAACAGGTTGTATTGTTGTAAGTTGCGCAAGTTACTAAGCAATGAGATTTCTATGGGAACACTGAGGGTTTTCCCAAAACCAGAATGACACAAGAAACCATCTGTTGTGACGGCCAAGCACGTTTTGGCCATGCTCATGTTTCACATCAACACCATGTAAAATGACACGAGAAACCCTCAGTTCTATGGTTAGCTAAAAATCAAATAAATACGTAATGCGGTGTGTGTGTAGAGAACAAAATAATGAAAAAAAAGGCACAGGTTCTTATGTCCAAATAATCGCTTGAGAATGTTATGCATTTACTGTGATAACAATCGGAACTGCTAGAAAGACCAGAGCTAGCGCAAAAGCGCAATATCTTTTTCTATATCACTATCTGGATGGTTGTGGCTTGCCCACACCTGTCAGGAATGAACCTACATACTGGTGCTTTTATCAACACTTTCTCAAGAGACAAAATGTAGGACGAGTAATACAAAGGAAACAGAAAATAATAATTAAATCATTCATTTCTAAGCAACACACACACACACACACACACACACACACACACACACACACACTTCATCTGCCTGCCCGTTATACTGAAATGTGACACTGTACAGTAAAAACATGCCATTTGGTAAACATCAGTCACACTTTCATGTATTCATTTTCTTTCTAATTCGTCAGCTGACGTGATGACGGGCATAGTCAGGGGCTCACAGCAGCAGACAGCCGCTCCTTTTCTTGCGCTTGCGGACCTGAAGCGCCGCCCTGGTGGCCATTTCAAATACCTCCCGCACACCGTCCTTTGTTTTGGCAGAGCACTCCAAGTAGCCAAAAGCACTGATCCGGTTAGCCATGTCTCTACCTTCTTCTGGCTTCACTGGCTCCTTGACAAATAATGCAGTCAAATCAAAGAATGGATTATCATCATCTGCATTTTTAAGTAGTGGCTCCACTCAAAATAAAAACGGTAGAGCAAGTTGTTTCTGGGTCATTTTGAGGCCCCTGTGGCATGACAGTGTTTATATACTGTTGGCAGTTATTTATAATTGAAAACTCTAAATCATGGCACCAATATAGACTGGAATAGAATAGGTATTTTGTACCTGCTTCATTTTGGCTAGCTCTCTCCTGGTGTTTTCATCATTCCTCAGGTCTTTCTTGTTCCCTACCAGGATGATTGGGACGTTGGGACAGAAGTGTTTGACCTCAGGCGTCCACTTCTCAGGGATATTTTCTGCCAGTAGAGACTAAAATAAGTCCAAATACTCCAGAGGAATTACGGCCTGCAAGGGCAGGGCCAACGCACAGAGCCCTCTCATGATAGGTGGCTCAGGTAGATCAGATGACTCCCCGAGGCGAAGATGTTTTTAGCTACACTAATCCTAATGCCCATTAAAATCCATTAAGGCATAACAAGGAAAACACTGCCTCACTAAATTGATATGGAGCACAACAGTACTTTAAAAATAATTCTTAGACGGGGTTAATGTTATAATGAATGTTAGTAAAACTCACAGCTATAACTTTATTGAATGTTAGTAAACTAGTAAACTAATATATATAGCTTTGGTTGGCTGTATTTTAATTAGGTTAATTTATTATTTCCATTGTATTTAAACTTGCATCTATAGCACTAATGAAACCAATCAATGAGAGTTAAAATTGTCAAGAAGTCTTGCTAGGACCACTTTGTGCCACACAGGTAGAAGTAATTAAGTATTTGCAATAATTCAATACATTTATTTATAAAAAATGTAAATAAGACCAAACTAAAATGTAATCAGGAATATCAGCATGTAGACTTGTATTGAGGTGAGGAAGCTACAGTATGTCAAGAACTCTTTAGTTCAATAACCTTTTAGAAACCAGTATCTGTCAAGTGTTACCTAAACTGTCTGGGCTGTCAATGGAGAAGCACATGAGGATGACATCTGTGTCGGGGTAGGAAAGAGGTCTCAATCTGTCATAGTCCTCTTGGCCTGCCGTATCCCACAGTGCCAGCTCCACCTGAAAAGGAAATAAAAATAAATGTAATTTTAACATACATATATACATGTATACAGGGCCTGTATATAAAGACATAAAAATAGACTTATTTTGTACTGTGTGCAGGTTCCTATCATTTTGTCATATCTCTTTCGTTACCCATCTATGGTAAACAAATCCTCTTAATTGTGGTCTATTTTTTAAGTGTTCTGGAACACAACATGGAGCCTATAGCCTTACCCAACCATACTGCTGATTAATTCAATTAGCTAAATCTGCAGATTAGAGGACATTCAAGCAGATACCTTCGGCTCTTGAGCACTCACTCACTGCAGTTTTTATATACTCGAGTCTGGAGCTGACACATTATGTCATACCAACTTTCTCCAAAGTTTGTGGTTGTTCTGGAACTTTATGTGAATGACAATAGTTCACGGTGCACTCACAGAGAACATCCATTAGTCAACTGTCCCAAAATAGAGGTTTGCAGAGCCAGTGGGTGGGGAAGCCTGCTGCACACTGGCTTTGAGTGAATACAGCCGTGTTCCCTCTGGAAAGACCAACTGTAGACTTTTCAGAGAGGAAATAAAAGAACAACCCCCCCCCCCGCTGACTAAAAAACAAGATATTTTTAGTCTAATCTGCTGAGGAGAAGATAATGCCATTTTCCCTCTGGTGAGGCAGGAAGGGGGGTTTAATTCATGTTTTTAGCCTGTAAGAAGGAAGCACTTCAAATCCAGCTGACTATCATGGAGTAGTTCTTGTAGGGTTCACCCCCCTCTATCTCACAAGTGATGTGAGGGGGCTGGCTGATGACACAATGGAGCACATAGAGCGGGTGAGATGAGTGCGTAGTCATCTCACCAGCATGGACAACCAAGTTTACATTTCCTTTCCAGTACAGAACAGTTGACCTGTTCTCACAGGACATCTTGTAGAGCTCTACAGGAAATGAAGAGAGGTTTTATCAGGCACCGGGTGGGGGGGGGTCTTTTTAGAAGGGGGATTGCCAGTAGACATCCCTGTTCCCTGTCTGAACAGGAAGCATGGAAGTGGAGTCATTTCCTGTTTTGCCGATTGGGGATCCTCCCGTACTGGTCAGCATGGGAGAACAAAGGCCTTCGACATAACAGGCATCTGCTGCTTGGACACGGGCATCAACTGACCAAAACTCAATGAGTCACGTCACATCACACGCAAAAGCAAAAACAAAACCTTTGCATAAGGTGCAGTACAGTCACAAACAATTGGTTTTGTTTTGGGTGTGTGTGTGATGCAGGGGGTGGGGGCAGTCGGAGGTGTTATGAGTCAATGTTTCTAAGATCTGAATGCTTACAATAAAGGGTGTTCACAACCAACCAACCATCACGTCTGCACGTCTACCATTTGGTTTGTAGAGTGCACAAACCTGTTTTCCGTCCACCTCAATATCAGCAATGTAGTTCTCAAACACGGTAGGAACATAGACTTCAGGGAACTGGTCTTTGCTGAAAACAATGAGCAGACAGGTTTTCCCGCAGGCGCCATCACCCACTATCACCAGTTTCTTCCTTATAGCTGCCATCTCTGTTGGGAAACAAAAGTGGTTTTATTTTCTTTTTTATTCATACGTTTATTTTCAGCTCAATGACAGTAGGCGGGGGACAAGCATCTATATAGTAGTACACACTTATGGTGCCACCCAGAAACCGAAAGGCAACAAGTGCATTCTGGGAACTGCTAGTTCCTCTTAAGCAACGATAGAACAACCGTGTGGAGAATTTGGCCGTGATCGCTCAGATCGATTCGGTCTCCCTCTCCCTCTCTCTCAAAAGGGTCCATAGACAGTTTGGATCTGTTGCATACTGTAACATCCTCAGGACTGTTTCAAGAAATGAGCTGTCTGGCATTACACCAGATAGCCCTGGTGTGTGATATTTGCTCATACAGCCAGGGTGGGGATGACTTAGCAGTGCGGCTGATGGATGGGATGGAGCCAGGGTTGAAGTCCCTTTCCCTGGGTGCGGCTGTGCATTGAGCCATATGGCTCCCCAGCTCATCCACTTTCTGCCCTGTGGTCATGACAGTAATCCCCTTTGCGAGTGGAACTAGCTTACCGGGGAAATCCATATTTTCATGCAGTGAACAAAACTGCCAGTGAAGCCTCTCACCAAAAATAAAATAAATAATTCTCACCTTAGATAAAAGGAAGTTTTCTCTCATGCATGCACACACACACAAACAGACTTGCCTATCAACAAACAAGTGAGAGATAGCCACACCAATAAGGCCCAAAGGCTCCACCGGTAGAACAAAACAATACACTTCCTGTCCTGGAGCTGTTGGCTGCGGCTCTGTTTAAACAAGCCTCAAGATGTGAGCTGGACAGAGACTCAGCTGCCAAAGAGGATGATACAATGACATGCACATTATCCTACAACATGTTCGAGACAGATTCTGTTATCGTCTGTCATCTTCAGGGTATAGGGTGCGTTGGCCCTGCCCTTGCATCAATGGGACTGATGTGACTGTTTCTACAATAATTAATGTTACCTTAAACTGCATCAGCAATGGTTATAATAGCATTAAATTAAATAAGGGCGTAGATGGGTTTTTACCTCCCTTTATGTTTATAGTATCAAACCTCGTTTGAAAATACACTCCAGTCCACACTCCAGTCCACACTCCATTCTAGTGATGTGAGCATATCATGTGTATCTTTCCAAATTTGACTGCAAGAATCATACATTAGTTTCTTACTAAGGAGGGTCATTTAATTTAGTACTACAACAACAAAAACATAGTACTTAAAATGGAAAGGGCACACTACTGCTGCTTCTGCAATGTACAGTAATACTCACACAGAAGCAGCAAGCCAATTATCTTGGTAAAGAAAACATTTCAAAAAAGTATTTTTACATTCGCAACATGGGTTGGCAACATTATGTATTAGATAAGATTCAGGAGTGGACTGTCTCTCAAATATTACATTTAAATAGCATAAAGCAATGTGAAATGTCAGTCTCATACACTTCTGTCTAAAACAAAAACAAGATAGTGAGCCAGATAACAGCAACCAAAAAGCAGAGGGAAGTCAAGATCAGCACTTCCTATTCCAGCAGTGCTCCCTGCCCTGGTTTAACTAAAACATCACAAACTGTATCTAAAAAAGGAGGTTTCCTTGGGCTTTGGGGCTATATAGAGTTTAAACAACAATTTGAGCCATTTTATCACATTACCCAGTGTGATGTTATCTGGGGAACACGGCTAGCAAACTCGTTGCTTTTGACAAACAAACCACAAAACACTGGAGAATGTATTCAATGTCAACAATTCATATAAAAAAATCCAGTACTGTACATTTTTGCAGTCTGTTTGCTTGGCAAGACATCTGTAGTGTATTCAGCCAACTTAACTTTTGCTATGAATTAAATAGCTAGCTTTGAGTTGCAGCCGTTTTGTGCTAGTCAGACAAATACCATAAACATATTTATGTCAAGTCACTATTTTTTTTTCTAAAACATTGTCAGAAGAACTTATACTTAGGGAGGTGTGTGTGTATTTGTATAACATGTTTTCCTCTTCCAAGCATTTTCTTTTGTCAGACTGTGTTAACATTTTGTTTAGCAATGCATTAAGTCTCTGACATGCCTGTTTATTTCCCAGCTACACACAGACTATCTCATGCAATCAACAGGCTGTTTGTTTGTCTGAATGAACCAGGGAATTGTACTGAAGCAGCCTTCCTTCTTGAATCCAGCAAGGGTTTAGTTAATCTGAGCCTGTCTGGGAAAATAGGTCAAAGTTCAAGAGCTAAACTGTGAGTGAGACAGAACACAGATTGGTGCATACAGACTTCAAATCATACCTAAACTCCTATCAAAATAATCAGTGTGGGCCAAGTATTGAAGATAAGACGTGTCCATGTCAAACCATTTCATGAACAAGAGATTATTATGAAATACCGATAAACTACAAAAGTGGTTTAACAAGTTATCCTATCGTCTTTGCTAAACTAAAAAGTCAAAACACACATGCATGCATACAAAAAGAGTATGCAAAACAACTGTGTCACGCGAACTGAGAGACTGTAAGAGCAATTATCACATTTATGGTGTTTGGCCATATGATTTCCAAAGTCTGGGCAGCTTAGTTTTATCTCTCAAGTAGCCTACATTTAAAAACAGTGTTGAGGGCATCTGTTGTTAGAATCTATGAGAAAGTAGACTACTGTAGTGAGTACTGTACAGTGAGTTGGCCACAGCCCAGTAGCCTACATGGTGACCTTTAAAAAAGGCACACAGTCAAATACTGGTTGGTTTCTCAGCAGAGTAGTCACTGTATAGACTACCATACACAGTCATGACCCAAATACCTTCCCTTGTGTTCAACAAGCCAGGTTATTAGCAACCTAACAGGGTGGACTGGCTGTCCATTATATTCCCACCCAGGCCTGACAAATGTTACTTCAGGAATGTTCAACATAACGCAAGCTGCATTCCTTAAATCGCTGCCAAGCTCAGTGTGCACTGATCCTATCCACACCTTTAATTGTAAGGCAAAGTACTTATTCCAACCATTTTTAAAACATTTGTTGTTGGTTAATTGCAGTGGCTACTAAAGAAAAATACTGGACAATCACAAACAACCTATGCAAACAACGCCCTCTCTGTCAGTGTAGCTATAACAGTAGGAACTGGCATGCGCAGTTTCTCTACCTAAGCAGGTCGCACCAACGACAGACCATAGCTGCTCGCCTACTTATCTGTTGCGTTCCCAAGACTTTCAAACTAACAATATAAATCAACAGTGAGGCAACAAGACCTGCGAGTCGCTGTCACACCGCAGCTGACACACTGAAACAGATATAATTTTACTATTAGATAGTGTGAGAAAACCATGATGATTTTGAAGTATGGATCCAATGGGCACTGCCTAGTCCTAATTTACCAATGGAAGTATTTTATAATCTGGTATTTTTGCGTGTCGAACTGGCTATAGCACAACTAGTACGTAGAAAACGTAAAATAACAAACAATCGTTTTACATTACCTGTCTTCCGGTCGCGTATCGATGTTAAGCAAACGCTAGTAACCACTTGCTTTTCCCTTTGATCGTGACACACACACGCTCACTCGCTGCAGTATTCGCTCATAAGAGAGCGAGCAGAGAGTGACAGCAAGCCGGCAGGATCCTCCCACTGGAAATAGGCTGCAAGCCCCCTCCCTTCCACGGTACGAGATGACATCATCCATGTACTGTATATAATACAACAGAACGCTTGCCACAGTAGTTACACAGAGAATGGCGTGTGTATATGGGCGATTCATATACAATGATACGTTTACACAATCAATTTACTATTAATTGAACATATTACGTCACACGTAAATATCCCAAAGAATATAGAAAACTATGAGAAAGCCTACCATTGAATTTTTTCAAATTTGTTAAAAAAATTATTTACGTGTATGTGCATTACAGTATGTTATAACCATATAGGTATACAAATTAGTGTGTACTCGTTTTATTAATTTAATAAAACCACATCATTCTAAATTGTATAACATGTCACAAATTATGTGGCACATTAAATACACATTTCCCCATTCCTGATGGTATAGTACCTCTCAAAAGAAATACTTTCTTTGCAATAGGCCTACTTAAAATAATAAACTCCACATCTAAGCATACATTTTATATGATATTCCATTTTGGTAGCCTGACTAAAGATATTCAAGAAAACTATACCTTAATAAAATGTTATATATATGTATACATATCACAGGCTTAATGCTGCAGTAATAATGTAATAATTAACTAACTCTATAATATGGGGAAAAAGTGATTTATTTGTTTTAATTTAGTACACTTCATTCTTCTACTGCTCATCTTTTATTATATGACAGACCTATCTAATCAATATAAACAAACAACAAAAATCTACATTCTGATACAGTTTGAAGCTCTTTTTTAAATGCTAAGAATAATATAAATGGCAAGGTGACAACAATATGGTAACAAAAGGAGGTATATTTGTGAGGGCATACATTTTGTCTTTGTACCTTACAAAGATAAAAAATAAGTGCATTTGGAATAGGAATGAGCATTTCGAGTAATTTAGTAGTCAATTACTCACTGTAACACATCAAAATAAACTTTTCAATCCATCCAAACACACAGCTTAGGACCAATTGTATAGCAGTTCATGATGTGTTATTGGTCATATTAGGTATCTGCTAATAATGATGTTACATTACTCAAGTAAAACCAGCCATTCACAAGTTTTCTCTTTTAATGTCAATTAAACTATTAAATGGCTGCAATTTATAATGAGTACTGAAGCATTTAATTAATCGTGCCCATCCCTAATCTGAAATTAAAAATAGACACAACCCTCTCATCTCTCTCAGCACAATAAGGCATATTTGTGAAGTTTACCACATTTTACCATATCAAGATCATGACTGATTACAAATCCCATTTCTCTCTGAGGGTTAAACTAATGCACAACTAAATGAGACCAGCGTTTACATTACATAATGAAAATCAAAAACATCAATTTGTCCATACAGGATTGGTGCAAGTAAAACAAAACAAACATTATTATTATTATCACAGTCAATAAAAGATTTAAGACATCCAAATTATCGATCAAGCGAAGGGTAACCATAGAGCAGGTACGACAGTCCTAAAGTGCTTAAGGTGTTTCACACCTGTCCTTTTTCACTGCAGCTTCACTGTTGGAGGTACACAGGTACACTTGACAGATTGTGTTTGGGTTCAGTGCTGACTACACTGGGTCCATTACTCAGTTCCAACTGAAACAAACCTCCATGATTCTTTAATGTACAGACCTGTAATTCCACGTCGATTGTTTTCTACATTCATTTAACACTACTACTCCCCTATAAGCATTGCTTTTCAGCCTTCACATTTAGGACTGCATTTAGCTTTGAACCTTGGAAACAAAATTAAAGATTATAATTCATGTGGACAATGACATGAACTTCAGATTTTGGAGGGAGTGTGTGTATGTGTGTGTGTGTGTGTGTGTGTAGGGGGTGACGGAGGATGTAATAAAATTACATAACAGGCCGGGATGAGGTGAGATCTGGAAAGCCCCGAATCGGGTGCGGTCATGTGGGTATGGATGTTGCTCAGTCCTGAGTCATCTCCCTTCTGCCCCGTATGGAACGAGCTTCGGGAGTTGGTAGGGACCCTGGGCAGGACCCTACGGAGTCAGTCACTCCTTGGCGGTGCCTATAAAAAACGCTGTGTCATGTCTCTGCCTCGTGCCCCGCCAGCGGGATCACAAACACAGTGATGTCGTCGCCCGAGCCCAGCTTCTCATTCGGTAACCGCCAGCCTCGCTCCTTCAGCACTCCTCGTGACCTCATCAACAGGTCCTGGGCTGCCAGTGTGTACCTTGGTGTTAGACATATAGGATAGACATTCACGTCACATTAGAACGAAGATAAGTGTATTCCTCCCATTCTACGTATAGTGAAATTAAACGTTAGTAAAGCCCTAAACTGTACATTCCCCACCTCAATTTAAGTCTCCATAATGATGTTTTGCGATGCTGGGCAAAAGCCCCATACACGCAAAGACACATCGTCACATGTATGATTTTGAGATAAGATGGAATCCAAGAGAGGGCGAGAAACATCTGGCTCATTAAGTACATTGACCAAACAGATCGACAGTATGTGGATGATATACTTTACCACTGAGGGAGTTCAAGCACAACAGACACACTATTTGTTCCATTACAAATCATTTTAAATGTCTACTGTAGCATACTATAGCCCTAATGATGTCCTTCAGGTGAAAATGACCCAAATCACTAGCTCTTTGTGGCAGATAGAAGGCGCTAAACCTAATTCTACAGTTTACACAGACA
>JAODUG010092658.1:0-11854 GCA_027564795.1 Aphredoderus sayanus | reverse complement strand
TAGGGCTCACACTCAACCACTGTGTGTGTGTGTGTGTGTGTGTGGAGTGTGTGTGTGTGTGGTGGGGGGGAGGAGGGGGGGGGGTGCTCACATGAACAGCAGAGCTGGGGAAACACTGAGTAGTTTGTCCTCTCCATGTCTCCGAGACGATGGGTTATGAAAACCCTTCTCATGAATCTTTCAGCAAAGAGGTGCTTCACTGGCGAGATAGAGCCTTCCTTCCTGTGAAATCCGTGAATACATTTTAACAGGCAGAAAACCGACAGGACTAAATGCACAGATTTAGAGCAGAGGTACAATAATGGCAGGCTTAGTCTTTGTGTGACAGAATGTACATTTCTATAGGTGCTTAACACCATTCAACATCCATTGAGTACAGGTGTTTTAAATAATTATCTAATGAAGAATACTCAGAAGGAATACCATATGTATCTGCAATGTATGTGTGATGTGCGCACACCTGCACAATTGCGAACTGGTAACAAGGAAGTGGATTACTGGGTGATTATTGGCTTCAAACCCACAAAGATTATTTGCTGAAATTAAGACAGCCTCCATAATACAAACCTACCATCACAGAATTTAAGAAATTACAGAAAAACAGAATCTGTCCTTCCTTTGTTCAGATTTTCTGACCTGGAAAACTCCAAAAGTATGCTACATTTGATAAAGCATGCAAGACGGTCACAAAATGAAGAAGAAGTAGGCCTACGACATTCGCATCAACTAGCTGTAAATACAGAATGACACATAACACAAACATAATCTAGCTGTAAGGTGGTTTAGTGGCAAGTGGAGGTGTAGACCAAACGAAACACACGGTAATAAACAAAAAGCACAAGACTATTTTCAGCGTTTATAGGACTGACAAGGCTACAGACTCTTCTTCACAAAGAGGTGCACAAGGGGAGTTATTAGTGACGGGAGTCCAGTGTGAAGCTGAGGTCTGTTGGCAGGCCGCTGGACGTTACGCTGACTAGTAGCCTACAGTACACCAGGGCTACATTTCTTCCATAAGAGACTAGCATGTCTCTGCTCCTTGGGTCCCATGCTATGCCTTCATCTGCACCCCACCCACACACAGATGGCCCTTCCCACTTCTATCCTCACCACGCTCCTCTCGCTCTCTCTCTCTCTCTCGCCTCTTCATCCTCATATCTGCTATTAAAACAACTAAATTATTAAAACCTATAGTAAAAATCAATCAATAACACTCTTTCGTAGAGGGTTAGACCGCTTAATAATTGACTAATCCTGCGGGGATCACTGCCCTCTGCTTGTACTTTGTGTTGGTGCGGTCATATGTTGAGACTGTGTGTGTGTGTGTATGTGCGTGTGTATGTGTGTGCCATTTGCCTGGAGCGAGGTGAGTGTTATGCAGGTAGACGGGCTCTGATTAAGGTCACAATGAACTAATTAAAACTCTAATTTATAACGAGGCTTAAAAGTCAGCATGCTGTGGTATGTATGCAGAGTGAGTAAGCCACAGTAGACTGGGGTAAACAAACACAGGGCACACTATACTCACGCTGCTTTAAATGATCTTTGTGTGTGTGTGAATTACAGTATAATACAGTACTAGAATCTAGACTAATTTATTACAATTTTCCTTTTAGTAAAGAAGTAAACTGACAGAAGAAGAAGTAAACTGATTAGAATAATTAGTAATGATGTATATGTACTTACTGGAGAATAAACTTAAGATAAGATAAGCTAGGGTTGATAGCTAATATAATGTGTTAAATTAAATTGTTGTGAGATTTATGACATATGATTCATTGCATCTATAGCATCAATAATCACCAAAGTCATGGTTACAGTATGTTGTCGTCTGTTTTAGTGTCTAAATATATCCACCTCTAAGGGAAAGTGAGAACAATGCACTTAACAGTACAGGCCATGTTTGCTAAGATACTTTTTAGCTGACTTCTTTGCTCAGTCGATCAGTTTATTGAAATACTGACTTATATTATAATTTAATTGGTTGTTTCTTTGAACTACTGAGCTGGATATTGAATTTACTAGTTCTGACTTCAGTGAAATGCAGGGTGTCCTTGAGCAAGACCACAGAACAGTCCCTGTGATCCATCATTATTATCAATCTCTTCTATCGATATTATCAATGGCTTTTTCTTCGATTTCTTCAGTTGTTCTGCAATCTGTAACCATCACTGCTCCAGCGGTATGGAGAAACTGTCTTTGTTCCACCAAAATGTGTTTGGCTTGCCATTGCTTTTTGGATGTGTCTGGATTCATCATTCTTGAGGTGTGAAGCTTTCACACTTCTGTGGAACTCAGGTATGACCCAGTTATTAAATATAGTCATTTTTTTGGGCAGAATAATTTTCTAATCGTCATGGGGATGCTTCTTTCTTTTTTATATATATATCTATTATTTATATTCTGCTTTGACAAACCTCCATCTCCATATTTCATTCTTGTTTTTGTTTACTTGCTTTGTACTTTGTCTCTATTAATGACAATTCTTTACCGCTCTAATCCACTCTTCTCAATGTTTGTTATAGGGAAGATGGGTAGTTTATCATCTATGTTGTGGGCACATCCCATTACTGATGATTAATTGAATTAAACCACAACACCTCCAAGGCTAAACATTCACTTCCCAGGCTTTATCTTTTTCATGTTCCTGCAGTTTGGCTTCTCTTAGGCTAAACCCTCAGAAGCAACCCCTTATCTGTCAGAATTCAGCACTCATCCATCTGTTTTGATAGCCCTCTTATTAATGGCAGCACAAAACCTGCCGATGTCTTAAAGCTAGGAGGGGGACCTAATTTTCAAGTCACATTAGAGGTCACCAATAGCGTATTAAATATGCAATAGGTGGGTAAAATAACACAATAGTAATAATCAGGACAATACAAAGTGTGTGTCCTTCCATCATTAATCTGTAACTCTTTCGACAAGAACAGTTCATTTGTGGCTGGATGTACAGTCACACACTACAGTACATGCTCCATGCACACGTGATGCGGTGCCAGGCAAATATATTTGTAAAATGTTAATGAAGAACTAAAAAATAATTAAATTCATTCAGCACTAATGTTTTTACAGTTTTTATTTAGAAATTGTCCACTGGCATCCACATTTATGGCGATACATTTATGTATGAATAGCTCTGTGTTGATATGGGGTGTGTGTGTGTTTGTGTGTGTGTGATAACATGTGGGTTATGTCCCCTAACCTTGCTGGCATCCACACATTGATGAAGCCCTGGTCTGGGAATAGGGCTTGGACTGGTAAGATGATCTGTATTCGGCTGACATTAAAACCTCCATAACCTATTGTACTATCTGTGGCTCTCGCTTTTCTTGGTTTCAAAGTTTCGGCTGTAGCTTTAGAAAGCCACGTCTCCTCGGTGTGGACTGTTCCGTTGGATGAAATAAATCAATGCCTTCACCCATCACGTCAAAACTGATGAAATGGGGAACACACTGATTCCCATTGTGGATGTTCCCCATAGTGTTCCATGTAGTGTACCAGCCTGTATGTGGGAGTTAAGCCCATAACACTCCATGCATTATGAAGCACTTGTGAAGTCCATAATATGTGAGAGACTATGCACAGGTCATAGAAAACATATTATTACTACTGCTAATTCTGCAGATGCTGCAAATGCTTGCGAGCCAACACCAAAAACTATTTGTGTGTGTGTGTGTGTGTGTGTGTTTCATACATAGTGTATCTCCATACACATTGCTACATATATGGCAAATATACTTCCTCATTCCTGCTCTTTAGGCAGCCTGAAGCATGAGAGAGAGAGAGTTCAGCAGGTACAGTATAAACAGAGTAATGGATGACAAGAGCATACAAGTAGCAGAACTGAACGAGAGGGAGGGAGGGAGGTACATAGGGAGGGAGCAAAACAAATGAAAATATGGAAAACAGCCTGTGCTCAGAATGCAACCTGTCGTTCATTTGTCGATAACACCAGGACAAAAAGAACAAGCTTTTGCAACTGTTTTCTTGCAATTCCAGTAAATAAATAAATAATAAATAAACCCTCTAATTTATAGCATCTTTGCTTGCCTGTCGGAAGTCAATTATAAAGACATTATGGAAATGCTATTTTTTGGGTCAATGTGGTGTGTTATCATCATTTTGTCCCTGGCGGTGGGTTTGTTTTGTACGTGACTGCATGCTGCTATCTCTGTCCTCCACAGCTGAACACACACCACTCTCCTCTATTCATCTGTCTTAATTAGTCTCAAGACTGACTCATTTGCATATGCATGCTAAGAAGGCATCTCATTGGAGGAGAGCTTGGAATGGAGATGCATTTAAAGGCTGAAAAGAGAGAGCGAGAGAGAGAGAGCGAGAGAGAGAGAGCGAGAGAGAGAGAGCGAGAGAGAGAGAGAGAGAGAGAGAGAGAGAGAGAGAGAGAGCATTTTGAAAGGATAAATAGGAAGAATGAATGAACAAACGAGTGAATAACAGACGGGATGTGAGTAAGTGGTTTGAGAAAAATCTGTCTCACGGGTAACCATGGCAACGAGAGGTGCAAGTTGGCTCTGCTCCTTACATATCCAATTATGTCAATGTGCTTTTGTGTGTGTGTGTTTGTGTGTGCGCGCTCACACGCGTGTTAGTGTATGGTATGTGTGCCATCAGGGTACCATGTTCTGTCTGTAGATTAATCTGAAAGGGCAATTAGAAATTCACTTTCCACTTGCACGTGGACAAATACACTCTTGATTGTTATAGCCCCCCAGAATGCTATCTTTATTCCCTAGCTCACTGTTCATGGTAGAGACATATAAAAGGGCTTGTGGTTTTCATTGGGAGGATAGAGTGGAGTGGCTGCCACTCAGCATTTGAGGGGGACACAGCGTTTCAAAGGTTATAAAAGATTTGGTTTTAAATTGGGGACTGTCCCTTTAATTAACAAGGCAGCAACAATGGTGGGATGTGTTATGATGAGGCTTTAAGTGACCTTAGTCACGAAAACATGATCTAAAATCATGCTCTCCAACAAGTCCAACACGCGTGCACACACACACACACACACACACAACCGGTCATCCCAGATTTGGGTGCTGCTGTGACATGCAGCCTATACACAATTCTCTTGTCTGGCCCGTCTTTGTGAACTTGTACCTTTTCAGAGGCACCATTCTCCCTCTCAGTGGGACCACCAGAGAGTCGGAAAGGCGGCCAAGGCAGATTCTGGTCGCTAATTGGCCACGTTATGAAGGACACACACACACACACACACACACACACACACACACACACACACAGAGAACACAGGGCGCACTTAGACAGCGGGAATAGGCGAGCCAGTGTGCGGCTGGGGCCTGGGCATCCAAAAGGACTGTGGGTGAAGGAGAGCCAAGGAGGAATAGAGATGGAAAGAGAGAGATTCTAATTAGGGGTCTCTGGTGAACATGGCGGGCATTAAGAAGCAGCTGAATGCCCTCCATCCACATCCTTTCCACATAGACACACACGCATGCACACGCACACACACAAATACTTGGATTACTACCACTTACTTACCATGGTTTTCCAACCATGGTAAGTAAGTGGTTGATGTGGTGGGGGGTTATTGTCTCCCTCACTTTCTGAGATTAACGTTGTCATCCTCCTCATCTCGCGCTCCCTCTCTTCACTCCATTGTCTGTGCCGTTGTACTTGGCCACGCCTATTCGGCATCTCCTCCCATCCTGAGTGGCATGGTTAGACATCTTGCATGGCTCCAGCAAGTAGTAGTGGCACAATAAGCAACACTTGCGTCTGAGACGATTCTACAGCTCCTAATAAATCATCCTGGCCTAAACGCAAATTAATGAAGTTAATTATTACATGCGGTACATGGGCTACATGGTCATAGGGCTGATTTGCCCATTTATCCTTAAAGCATTTGCAAATGTATCCATTTGAATTGTATTTGTTCCCAATAACCCATGAAGGAGGGGTTATTACTTGACATGTTCTATATACAATCATTTTATAGTTCAAGACTAAACTGAGAGCCATCAGAAGAATTGTATAAAACCGTTAAATCACATGCATTCTCCAAGCCTCTTCTGCTAATATACTTACAGAATGCTACAGCCAGACAAGGTTATACAGTATACTGTATGATAGTCTGTTGAGAGAGATGGTCTTCACTGCTGTATGATGGATGGTAATAGCAGGTATAGGCAATGGGGTCTTTTGACTTCACACAGGTGCCTTGCTCAGCACAGTGTAAGGCCAGACAGTCCAATGCTTCGTCATCTTGATAGTCTCAGAGGAGTATTCTAGCACTGAGCTAGAAGCAGTTATCCTGGTGTAACACCAAACACCTGCTCCATTGCAGGTGTTTGCAGCCTCCTACTGGGCATACTGTAGACCTCTGGTTAAGTTCCCTATCGCAGGAAATGCAATCTATTACTCATGGTACATGATCATGTGATCATGGTTATCCAATAGAAAAACTCTACAATCACGCTGAATGTCTGAGAGGTCAAAGCTGCGCCCCTGACCCCCATGGGGTATATAAAGAGCAGCTTGCCCTTTCAACTTCCTCTTTTCTTGCTTCGCTCTGCTTGGCAAGGAATCCTTCGGACGACCTACTGACCGTAAATATACGCAAAATCACGATTTGATATTACACATAGAGGTAAATGCTCATTAGAGTTGGTGTGTGTGTCTTGTCTCCTAACAGGATACGATGTCATCGAGATTGTACCCAAGGCGCGGTCACTCCAAGGTAAAGGTAGACCGCCACCTGAGCTGTTCTCGAGGATAAGCCGGCATGGCGCATCTGCTCCCAAATGTCCCTGGGGACAATCCAGAGGAGGCTCCGCTTATTCCCGGAGGAGGCGGATGGATATCCCGATGTCGGATTCCGAATTGGCGGCGGTGGCGGTGGCAGCGGCGGTGGCACTGCCCCTGGGCATGCTGCGTGCCAGGGCGTTCCAGATGTGGTACGTCAGCAAATGCCTCCACCCCACCAGGGGCAGACACCGTCGGCTGACCCAGCTTGCAGGAGGGCACTGAAGGTATGGCGCCAGGCCCGGCTCCTCCGCGACCAGCAAAATCACACATAAATGTGTTGGAGCTGTACAGTGTTATTAGCACTACAGCATTTTTCATCCAGCGATAGCATATATCAGTCGCCAAGGAGGAGCCATCGCTACACCATATGGCCAAACGGGTGCTGCTGTGGGAACGCCTGGGAACCACCCGTTAGCATCGCGCTTTATGGCTGGCGTGCGGCGCCTGCGGCCAGCACGACCCTCCCTGGTACCTGGGGGACCTGCTAGTGGCCCTGCAGGCATTGGGCGGAGCCCCCCTTTGAGCCCCTATGCACGGCGGACATTGGAGCGTTCACTCCAAAGGTGATCCCTGCTCCGTTTAGGAATCAAGTCATTGAAGCTTTTCACCCTCCCCCATTCGCCTCAGTGGAGGATGAGAGGCTGAATGCGCTGTGTCCAGCGAGGTCCTCACAGTGTCACATTGGCCGCACTGAGGACTTTGGGCGTAGTGGCCAGCTGTTTGTGTGCTTCGGCACCCAAGTCAGGGGCAAGCCTCTGTCCAAGGGGCGGCTGTCGCACTGGCTGGTAGAGGCAATACGTTTGGCCGACAGGTGCCTGTCTATGGAAGCCCCGCTAGGTCTACACGCCCACTCCACTAGATGGGTTTAGTCTTCCCCGGCCCTTTTTCAGGGGGGTGCCAGTGGAAGACATTTGTAGAGCGGCGAGCTGGAGCTCCCCGCACACATTTGTACGGTTCTACATGCTGGATGTTACCAGACCCTCCATGGCCAATGTAGTCGTGGGCGCACGGAACCCAGTGGTGTGAGGTCTCACAAGCAGTCTTCAACATCCCTATCATGTCCATATAATTCTGCATGAAGGATAATATAAGGGACGGGGACTCTGTACCCCTCCTACCTGTCCCTACATCTACTTCACATCCTGTGGGTCCAGTGATAGGCTCCACACAGGTGTGTTTGGGATGTTATACTTCTTAAAAGCATACTCTTGATTCCCCTCACTCATCCACCATACTGATCGCGTGATTGTAAACGTTCCCATACTGTCAGTAAAACGTCTGGGATGTGTTCACATCCACGGTTCCCTGAGTAGGGACCAGATATATTACTTTCGCTGCGGTACGGTGTCTCCCGAGGAGCTCAGCGACGAAAAGAGGAAGTTGAGAGGGCAAGCTGCTATTTATACGCCATGGGGGTCAGGGGCGCAGCGTGATTGTAGAGTTTTTCGATTGGATTACCGTGATCACATGATCATGTACCATAAGTAATATATCTGGTCCCTACTCAGGGAACCGTGGATGTGAATACATCCCAGACGTTTGAAACAATTGGACAGCCATTAACCAATTGGTGTTGCTAACCGTTTTGAATTCAATACACGCTTCAACACACGCTTGAAATCAAAGTCACCGCACGTAGCCACCCTGATTTGTCCGCCAGCAGGATGGTTGTGAAAACGCTAACAGGGCTTCCAGACCATAATATCAGTGAAAATTAAGGTGAGAGCAACAGTCGGGCGGTGCTAAGCTAAGAAGCAGTTGCCACTCCCTTATGATTAGGTGAGCTGAAAGAACAGTCTGATGATGAGCTATTGACACTCATTGACCCTGGAAGGATTGTATTTTGAGATGTACTGTTGGCCCAGTCTTTGTTGGTAATTGTTTGAGCTGTCAAACATTATATTCAGCTAAGTCTGAGAGGGCGGGTTGGGGCGTAGGGTATAATTTGCGCCATCAACTAGGATGGTCCTTTCTATTTAATTATTTTTAAACCACTCTCGCCTGAGTTTGGCTAGTCTCATCAATCAAGATAAGGTGTTTATAATATCTAAATAATTATTAAAATAATTCAAGACGAACAACTAGACGATAAATACATATTGGCAGCACCGTCTGATCATGAAATACAACTGCAACACTTTTTCTGAAACGTTCTTCACAAAAATACTAATTACAACAATAAAAAAGTTAAAAGGTTAATAATTACAATGAAATCAAAACATATGAGGCAATAACAATATTTGAGCCAAAAGGCACAGCATATTTTTCCCCACATTTACATTTTATTTCCATTAATTCTTTAGTAAGCGTCTAGCATTCTTGTTACACCCAACTTGAATGGTTCTGATATTTCATCATCCACCTCTGCTTAAAAAAAAAAAAAAAAAAGGATTCACACCTTAGATGCCCAGCATTATGGTGGACATAAAAACACCTCCTACACACATTACAAAGCATCTTGTCTCCTGTGACCACAGTGCAATGACCTAGTCATGAAGAAGACACATACACACACACACAGACAGCCCAAAATATTAAACAAAATGTAATAAATTAAAATAAAATATAAAACTTAAAATTACCATGCGCTAACTGTACAACTTCAACTCAGAAGGTTTTTCTTAGTTAATCTACAACCAATCAGCCACTCATGTGGACCATTCCTGTGTTATACAGTATATGGCTCATTACAATAAGCTTAGACACACCCTGGATGACAAGAGAATTTTTTTTCTAGTACACAAAATGAAAATGAATATGATAACAGCCACCCAGCTTCAGCATGGGCTATGAAAATTGCGACACAATCATGACTTAAAGTGAGGCTTGCAAAATATTCTAGTTTGAAATTGTGTATTTGGTGTCTGTATCTTTTTATCTGTACTGTACTGTACGGTATTTCTTAAGTGCAAAAATGTTTGTTTTCTGCAGCTCATGCATCTGTGGATCTCTGCTACAGTGGTACCTGCCTGGTACCTGGTACCTATAAGTTTATATTAATAGTTCTAAAACGTGATCTGTTTGTGAATACTGTGAGTTGCTAATATGTTGTTTTTGTCATTAGTGTATTTACAGTTAAGTGCACTGTAGACATTATTGTTTATATGTGTACACATAAAACATATACACATTATTGTACCATAGAACATGTTGTCTTGCAAACAGACATTCTATATTTGTGCATTTCAACACTAGAAAGGCCCAATCACGTGTAAATAGGCAAGCAGTGATTTTAGGTTAAGATTGGAAATGTAATGGCTTTAACCTTCCATGACATAAATGTGTGTGCATTACAACAGCAACAACAGAAAGCATGTTAACAACCATGGCACTCCACTGATTGAGTCATCACGGCCTTCTTAGTGTTGAATACATTTACATTGCGGTTGTGGAAAAGCCAAAGGCAATCAGAAAGATAATCCACACTCAGAGAGAACAGAGTAAAAAGATGTCAAAATCAGTACCATAGTTAATTTTGTATGGGACATTTTGGATGACAATGAGTCCTAAATAAAATATAAAAAAGAAAATAATGTACTCAATCCGTAGCTTAAATAAAGATGGTCTTAATGAACATATGCCACTGTTTGGCCTGGTCACACAAGACTCACATGTAGACAGTTATCTCTTCAACAAAGAAAGAAAAATGTGCAAGAGAGAGGAAGGAGGGCAATACAAGCTGCTAGGGAGGAAAGAAAGACTAAAGAATGAAGTGACCATAAGAGAAGGTGCAGCTGAGAAGAAAATGTGTACAAGTGTGTATCACAGACAGAAACAGGGCCCTACATGGTGAGAGATCTTGTCAGTTACAGCTAAGTCATATAAAATAAGTCTACTACTCCAGTCTAATATACTGTAGGTCAAGCAAGGGTTCAAGTTAAGGATTGGCAGTTAAAGTGCCCGCCGATGGGTGTTCTGGCTAGCTACGTAAATCTCAGAGGCTGTATGGTGCCTGAGGTCAAAGTTTATAGTGTAGAGAAGGTGTGCTGTCGCTGTGGCATCCAAATCCATCAGTCATTACAAACCTTTCAGCTAATTAGTGGACATTTACTTGAACCTTTCTGGACTTATAATCAGGCTGTGTGGGCATCTTAATGTGCACACCCTTCTCACGCCCTTCATCAATCCATCTCAGAAGAACGGCCATGAATGCAGAAGTAAATATAGCAGAATCAGGGCTAGGAGCAGTACAGGAAGAGAGTTTTGACTCCAATAACAATCAGCCATGTTTACCACACATACATGTTTATATTTGAAAGCCGCGATCCAGACAGTAGTAGTGTTTCATGGGTGCCAGGAGTGCCTGGTTTCCCCTGGGGGGGAAGGTCATAGGTCAAGGTCAGTCCCTGTGGTTGGTCTCGGAGTCAGACAGCTGCTCGAAGGGGGCGAGGCTGTCCTGGGGGTCGTTGTCCGGGTCCGGCTCCTCGTCGTTGCTCTCGGCGCTGTAGTCCACCTCCTCCAGGCAGCAGGGCTCATCGTCCTCCATCACGTAGGTAGTGGGGCTGCTGCTAAGCAACGGGAGAAACCACAAGATCAGACGCGATGACGGACAGCTCCCTGTAGGTCGACGAGCTAAATGGGATTTATTGCTGCCTCTCGCCTCTCCCCCTAAAATCTCATCTGTCTAATGTATATTTTAGGCCTCAAGGCCTTAGGAGTCCACAGTGTTTAGTTTAGTCATGATGACAGTTAAACACATGGTACACAATACAGTAGACCATCTACATGATGAGAGCAACCCAACAAGGATTAGAAAAAGGCCGTAAGAGAAAACAGAACACAGGCTGCCAATAAACAATGTCACTGCTGCAACTGTTTCTTTCCCTGTGGGTCCTAATGGTTAAATGGTTACTGGTTCTTTGAGGTTTTAGTGGCTTTAGTGGGTTTTTAATGGTGTTAATGGGCTGAAATCTGATCCCAGAGAGACAGTCGATCAGGGGGCCCAGACACCCACGTACCAACCCTCTCTTCTCCCGTTTGTGTGTGTGTGTGTGTGTGTGTGTGTGTGTGTGCGTGTGTGTGAGAGAGAGAGAGAGAGAGAGGGGGGGGGGGGGGGGGGGGGGGCGGG
>JAODUG010092648.1:0-11854 GCA_027564795.1 Aphredoderus sayanus | reverse complement strand
TTATTTCTTTATGTATTTGTTTGTTTTTTGTGCCTTTTAACCCTCCTGTTGTCCTCAGGTTTCAAACTCACACCTTGATGTGCCAGCAGTGCACATTATATGTCTGCGTAAGATGTAGAATTATGGTTTAGCGCCATCTATCTGCCACAAAGAGCTAGTGATTTGGGTCATTTTTACCTGGAGGACATCACAAGGGTTAATTCTCCCCATAATCCCTCCCCTTTGTACATGATGCACTGTCATGTCATTTACAATGGTGTGCGACATTGTAACAGTCTGTGGTGCTGCTCACTCTCTGGCTAGCAGCAAATGGCAATGTGAATGAGTCTGCCTGGCGTGTGTATTCCAGGTTCTGGGTCTGACATTCTACAGCCTGTTGCAGAATTTATAGGTCACCACACTGGCTCTGTAGCCTCGCTAGTCTATCCTGATCTCGCGAGCTTCATTTTAATGTCGCCGCGAGAATCAGTCTGGAAAGGCTACATATCATTGCGACTGTAGTCCGAGTAGCATCTGAACTTTCAAATCAGCGTCGTCGTTGCCTACATGCGTGGTTTAGGTGTGACGACAGAGAAAGCGATTTGGAAACTTCAAAATAACAATGGCGGATCCTAAAAAGCTTAACGTAGATGATGCTATATCATCAGTTTTATCTCAACTGAAGACTATATCTTCATTGAAAATAGAACAAACAGCATTGAAGGCTTTTTTAGACGAAAAATATGTGTTCGCTCTACTCCCAACTGGTTGCGGCAAAAGTATTATTTCCTACGATGTCATATTAGTGTGAGTGGTTGAAGGTGACAGACAAATGGTTTATCCAATCAACTGACAAGATGTTTATGAAAGAAACAAACATTTCCTATCTCCAGATGGAGTTGTGAACAATAATCCATCTGGCATGTCAGGTAACTGGCTCTGAGCATCACTTGTAGTCTTCACAGATCAGTCTTTCAGCATCCCTAGTTGATGTGCTGGGGCTCTTCTGGAAAGTGACAGGTAGCCAGAAACCACATTAGATAACTACATACTGAAATATATACCTGATGTGAGCAAATATACACACTGTATATTAATGAACATATACAGGCATATATACAGTCTATACTATGGCACTTCTTTTGAAATTATGATTTATAATAGCTCATAGCCAATTTATGACTATAGGCTATTGTTGTCACTTTATTATTTGCATTATAACAAAGGGGATTTTCAGCTGTTTGTCCACATAATATATACCAATATTCCTAAATACTAAAATGAATCACATTAAGGAAGGCTAATCCTACTTGCGTTTATCTTGAATACCTGTCCTCTCCACGTATTCATTGCCAATGTAATGACGACCGCTACCGTTATACATGTGGCACGAGAAGAACTTTTAGAATAGAGAATTAAGAGAAAATAACTACATCTAAAAAAACTTTTTGAATAAGGGATTCAAACAAGTACTGTATGTAACAACGCAAATACTGTAACAACTTCTGAAAAAATGGTAACAACTACGTATTTTCAAAAAGCAAAGCAGTTGTCACACTCAGATGCAAATAGGCCGTTTAAGCGTGACTGGAAGGTTTATATAGTCTGAAAAGCTGTGAGCGCTGTGACGTAGAGCGGGTCATTTTTAACTCCTTCCAGAAAATCTCCAAACAAATAGCGATATAAGCTAATATTTCTTGATTCCATTGGAATATGATTTTCATAGTTTATTGAGGTTTATATTAAACCAGTAGTTAATGACTACTTAAGAATAAAATGACTGATTTTCCTTGCCTGTCTCTTTAACGTTAATGTGCAATGTAGATTCAATATAGATTCAATCATTGTTTGCTATCTGGGAATCCACAAATGCGCATAAACAAGCTGAGTTGCGTTCAAACCATTTCGAACACACACTATCCCATGTTAGCTTAGCTACCTCATTGTCACTGGTATACATAGCTAAGGCTAACAAGCTAACTTCTAACATTTGTTCGGCAAAACACTAGCCAAACGGCTACAAAAAGCCTGCGGACAATTCAAGCATGAATGGACTGTCATCACGCCTGCCAACGTTTGTGCAGTAATGTATGCATGCAACTTGAAAATCTTCAAGATGTCTTCCAGGGGAGCATTCCCCCGGAACCCCTAGAGACCCGATGTCAAGCCTCCCATAGTTTCACAAACTCCTATGTGAAACACTGTTGTGTGTGTGCTGTATATGCGCACACTAGCCAAATAGTACATGGTCTTGTAGCAACAACTGTTGCTACAAGAATAAAATAAATCCCCCCCCACGCCACCGCTCAATTGGTGCACTGCTCTGTCTCCTTATTCCACCATTTAGACGCATTCTGAGGCAAGGGTATTTACTGCATCGCTGGAAAGCAGTGGAAAAAATAAAAAAAATAAAAAAACTGAGCAAAAAAGGTCAAACAATGCAATTCAGAAGAGTTGCACGGTCTCTGGAGGAAGGAAAAGAAACTCAGCAGACCTTGTGAACTTACTTTGAGTAAAGAAATGCCTAGGATGGATGAACAAGCAGTTCGCTGTTTGGCCGGCCGATTGGATGAGAGAACAGATGGATGGATAATTAAATGTGCAGACAGTTGGATGGCCTGATGGAATGATGGATGGATGATGAAACTGTACAAGCACAACAGACAATAAATCCTGTTCTAATCCCACTCACAATTCCCTCTACCTTGTACTCCTTTCATCAGTCCCTCCATCCCCATCCATTTCACTTTCCACCTGGCCAGCGAGCGCGTGCATGTGTGTATGTTTGCATGCGTGCACAAGAACACGTGGGAGTTAATCCTGTCCTTAAACAGGTGAAGCTGATCTATAAATCCACAGAGAGAAGTTTGGTTTTAGTGCAGATCATTTTAGTTTTGCTTGTTTGTGTGCATGTGTGTGTGCATGCGCGTGAGGAAACACTATATACTGTGTATAATATAAAGGTTTTAAGAAAATGAAAATGTGCAACTGGAGAAAAATTCAGCCCATCTCAGCTTACTGCTGGCTTGGACGCCTCAGCCTATTGTTAGCATGCATGTCCATGTATAAAGGGCACAGTAATGCTACCAGTGAGTGCATGTGCATGCACATGCACACAGAGGTGAGCAGACACTGTGGCGCCAAAAGATGACAGCAAGCTATTGATAGCCTCTGAGAAAGTGTGAGGAGAAGCAAGGGGCTGTCCAGAAGGAAAAACCCGGAGAGAACTTGGTGGGAACACCGGTTTCTATAGCAGCCAATGGCATCGATCACTGCGTCTGTGTGACGGATCTATAGCATTGATCCATTGGTTCAAAATGCCCTGTGCAGAAAACCTGACACACTGGCACAAATGGTGTTGTGTCAGGGATGGGACTGACTGCCACCGCTGAAAATGGTGGAACATAGTAGCAGATGCACAACATTATCAAACACAAAGCTTCAGAGGTACAGTATAATGCTTCTAATCAAATTCATTGTCTCGCTGACAACAATTCCACCATGTGGATACACTTTAGGTGAGAAGCACAACACGTAAACATATTGCAATCTGGGTTAGGCATATTCACTGCATTCATATGTTTACTAATCATGGATGCTTTATATTGTATTTTATTACAGTACTGACTACTATGGCTGAACAGCTGCCATCCCTTTATGTAATGGTGTTCAATGTTAACAAACATAAACTATGCATAATGGTCAACTTTACACATCAAAATACAACAGACCTATTTGCATAACATAACTCCCAGCCACTTCAGAATATAACACATTTTAATCGTTAACTCCATACAGTAGGTTACCCAAAATGCAACGCAGTCTCACTTTAACCACCCGATTACTCCCACAAGGTGCTGGTTGTTGCAATATGCTCATGCAATGACAGGGGTGTCACAAGGCCACAAAGAAAATACACTAATCTCACCAGGCGACAATTTCAACTCCAGTCACGAAGCATAACTCTGCTAGCATCGCTTAGCAACAAGAACTTTGTTCTAGGAAATGAAAACTTAGTTAAAGCAACCATCTCAGCCAACATTTAATATAAATAATTAAATTCCAGTTCCACTGCTAGTCAATGTACCCCCATTCATGAAAAGCTTTTTATATCTAGTGTGTAGGTTGGACATTCCCGTCACGCTTAAACCAGTGTTTGTTCCACATATATTATGAGGAACTAAATAAATATAGCCTAAATACAAGTTTAGAAGAGATAAAATAAATATCTCCCAAACAACAAGGCTTATGAGGTTCTAATCACATAGTGAAGTGATGCAAGAGGGCAACAAAGAAGAGCCAACTGTTGCACAAGTGGGACAACATTTCAGTGATGTTTATGGGAGGAATGTGGCCCAACAAGGGGTGTAACGGTTCTGTAAATGAGATCGCGAAACAAACGCCCATGGTCTCATGTTGCGATTGGGAACATGGAACCGCAGTCTGTAACACACCCACAACCTGCTGCAGGTGCAGCTAGTTGAGCTCTCATTACGTTGCTATTTTAACGCAATTTTTATTTCACAATTAACTAACCACTGAGCCTATCTATAGAGAAGCACTTGTTCTCATTAATGGGTATCCTGTTACTGGTGCACTTTGTATTTGCAGAATGTCACATAGACCCACTGTATTAAAAGCCAGAATATGTGTGCCAAAATCAGTGTGAGTTTGAAACCCAAAGACAACAGGAGGGTTAAGGACATCACGAGGTGTAGACTAGATTTTAGAGCCATACATTGACTACAGAATGTCATATAGAGCCACTGTATTAAAAGCCAGAATTTGTTTTGATCCATGGCAGTGCAGCACTAGTTAAACACACTATTGTCCTTTTTGCTCCTGCAAAAGACAAGATTAAAGTCCAGCTGCGACAGGTTTCAGTGTCACCAATAACAACACATCCAATAGCTAAACTGCAGGACTAAAGTGATTTTAAGTTCTGAAGCATCCTGACCTGTAATGTATCAAAATCACTACAGAGACTGGATGAATCTGTAGAAGATTGTTATCTCAAGTGCCTTGCAGCGTTTTTGAGTGTATGATTTCTGCAGCGCAAACAAACTAGCCTCGCACCATAGCTATAAAACATCTTCTCGGGCAGATAGACTAAAAACCATTATATAAAAGCAATTACTACTGACCAGAGAAGAAAAGGGCAAATTATAGTCCTGGGGTAAATGGGGGGAGAGGTGAAGGAAGAATTAATGGAGAGGAAGACAAAGGACAAGAGGGAGAGAAGGAGAAACAAACACCCGAGAGAAGAAAAAAGGCTATGGTTATGAAATAAATAGGATTGGAGAGGAGAAGAGGGGAGGAGAGAAAGAGGAGGGGGGAGGGGTTGTTTATGAGCTGCCCCTAGAAGAGGTCACTTGTGGCCGGTAGACTCTCGTTAATCTGTCATTACTGTCAGAAAACCTCTACCACAATCTGTGTGTGTGTGTGTGTGCGCGCGAGTGAAAATTTTTTAGGCCAGGGAGTCTGATTGAGATTCTAGTCGCTGGCTGGGAAGAAGCTGAGTCACCATGGCGACCTAGGAACCAAAGAGGAAAACTGGGGGGGGGGGTTAGCTGATGGGAAAGGAGAAGGAGGCAAAACAAGGGGGTGATGAGGCCAACAGAGCAGTAACTATCCCATGTTCAGGGCACCGTGTTCCCATGATATAAAAGATGGAGTCTCTCTCTCTCTCTCTCTCTCTCTCTCTCTCATCTCATTAATCTTTAGAATGTTATTTAAAGAGGTGATAGAATGGAAAGCTGTTTTTTCCTTGGAAAAGATGCAGAATTTGTGACATGGTACTGACATACAGTGAACCTCAAACAATGTTGTTTCCTCTTTCAAATGCTTATCACACATTTGCAAAAGGGAGCAGTAAAATGGTCCATTTTCAAAGTCCACAATTATTACGTCACAGTTTTGAAGTACGAATGTTCACGCCCTAAAGAGTTACAAACTCCAGCCCATTATTTAGCCCAGCAACATAGAATTTACAATGACAATCTGTATAATAGCAACCAAAGCGTCAACTGAAAAAAGCTGCGCTTGCAAAAGCGCTAGCACTGCCAGTTGGGCATTTTCAGCAGAGCACCTGGCGTTTTCAGATGAGAAAAAAATGCTAACCCTCTAAATTGTAAGTCATATACAGTATATGGATAATTTAAGATATAGGTTATTTAATCCTAAATTGGTTTGCTGAAAATTCCTTTATAGTTGTTCCATATCTTCATTCAATACCTCTACATGACATTGGGGACATAGTAGGCTACTGTAGAACATTAAAGAAATAGGGGTCTGTGTAACTATGTCACAAATTTGAGAAAACATATTACAGATATAAATGTATGAAAGGTCAAACATGATCATACACTGTAATAATGTCTCCTTTGTTATGTCAAAAATGAAACAAGTACAATGCCTGACCAAACCATATAAGACAAGCGATGTATCATAGATTAATTTATACGGAAAATACAAAGCTTAAGTTATTCATTCAAAGAAATCACACCAGAATTTCTGAGCCAAAATGCCAAACTGCACAAGCAGCAAATGGGTTTTTCACAAGCCAGGATAATTTTTGTTACAAGATGTGTATGTTGTGACGCACACCTTAGCTAGTCGCTGGCTAGCATTGATTTTCCTCTAAGGTGTAAAATGACTTCAAACACCAAAATTGACGCAACCTTTTACAAGAAATACAGGAGAGGTGCATATAGAAGGCACACAAACAAAGAATGCAAGACTGAATGTGAGAGAAAAAGAGAGGTGTGGACTGTGATGGCTTTTCCAGTGGTGTAATTGGAGCTGATGGGGATCAATTGGTAAATTACATGCTGCAGTGATTACCAGTATATAGAGAGTCTGCTCTCAGACACAGTTAATAGGGGAGTTGGCCACACCGCATGTGTGTTTGCATGTGAACAATTACATATGCCACAGGGCCCGGCTGGCTCTGCGTAATGCACCGTGGTCTGCAACTGTACAGTTAGCTGTTAGTCTGGCCCTTTGAAGATGAAAGCTGAATTGAAAATAGGATTTCTGATTTGCAAGCGGCATTTCTTCTATAGGTCGTTCTTTGCTTTGCCTTAATTTCATTTATGGAAAAGTTACAGTCATTACATCAATGTGGGAAATGGTGACAGATTTGGAGACTGATCTTAATGTCTTTGTGGTATTCCAAATAACTTAGCAGAAGCATGGTCTTTACTATTGGGTATATTTTGTGGATCAACGGAATGCATTTAGCTAAATTACATAATATTGTAATATAAAATGTTGTTTCCAGCCACATGGTCTTTGACAGAATGCAATGCAACTTCTGCAATCAAATGTCCTTTAATTAAATCGTATTATGGCTAGGCTATGCATGTGCAGCGGAATGTATTTGTACTTGCTACAGCTCCAGTGCACATACTACAATCTCATTTAACTTAAAATTCCAAGTTATGGATTTCATAAACATGTCTAATTGCTCTCCAGCCAGGTCTGCAAATTGTTTTCCATCTCTCTTACAAATGCAAATCCATACTCTTAGCCAGAAGCAAAAAGTGAATACAAGAAGATTACTGTAGCACCAATGAAATGTTGAACAACAAAGACAAATTATACATTGTCAACTTACCTAGAACTAGCAAAAAGGATAAAATTGTTCCTAGAATTTGAAGAAATTGTTCTTACATTTGCAGAAACACACTCATGCACAAACACACCAATGTGAAAATAATTTCCGACATTAAATTCTTCAACTTGTTAACCAATTAAGGATATTCAGAGTTAACTGAATTCACAATTCTTTTAAATACTGTACCTGTAGAATGGTTTTGTCTATTGCTCTGCCTTTCGGCAATTGTTCAAGTGTGTACTGCACCTGTGACTAAATAAACTTCTGCAAGTTCAACTTGACTTGATCTCACCAAATAGAGTTCTGAAAATAGGCTAGTCTTTCACACCGTTTTGCATCTTCGACTGAATAAAACCATGTGCACGATAGCAACAGAGAGAAGCTGTTGAAAGCGAATAACTATGATACATGGACTGTCTAATGATACAAAACACTCACTACAATGTGTTGCTTTTGATAAAAAGACACAAAACATCCTTTCATAGCTGAAAACTCTGGGGATCTCTATTGTTAGATTAGAGAGAAAAGAAAAGTCTTACAGAACATCCATGCTCTGCTCTGTGATCTGGGACAGGTTAAGTGGAGGTGGTAAAAGGTAAAATAAATCTGCAAGATAGGGTAGCGTTTTGCTTTGATTTATTCCCGTAAAGCCTTCATTTAACAGGACAGTGACATGAAGACAATGGTTTTAACAATGCTAAATGTATGAGCTATTATCAAACCCAACTGACCTCAATGACAAGGATATAGTTATACAGTACATATTAGCAGTTGGCCCAGTTATGTTACATTTACATTTTACCTTGAATGTCAAGCATGTAATCAGCTGATTAAATATTTGTAGTCATCTAATCAGCTGTAACATGAAAACAAGAACAATGAGAAATACAGTATATTGCAACTCCAAAAGCATTCATAATGCATATTGGCATACATCCCACTGGAAAATTTTTATGCAAAACAAAATACTAGAGTTTATAGGGTCAAGTGTGTCTCCAGAAGGAGGCCAATACACACTTGGCAACAAAGACTTACTTTGGTCACACCCTCAAACTTTCCTATATTTAAAGTGCCTGGACACGGGGTTCAAGTTTGGTAAAGCTATGCTGCAAATCTGCCGACACCAGCAGACTGCATAGCTCATACCAACCCATCATGAAGGTGTCAGCTGTCCCACCCAACGGTGACAACACTGACAGAGGGAATAAGGGGCATGTCAGTCAAATGAGGTCTTAAGATGGCCAGACAGTTCTGAGCGGAGATCTGATCATTATAATGAGACACGCGTTGCTTTTCCCCAAGTCTTTCAGTGTGCTGTAAAACAACACTGCAGGTTGCATGATTCTTCATGTTGCCACAACAACCACATTCTTCTTCTACATGACAATTGTTTGGCAGCTCCACAGTAAACGCTAAAATAGGATTTAGAAGTAAATATATACTGTATGTATTTATACTTTTGATTGATAACTGGCATTGTGCTTGCACTCCATGCTGGCTGTGTTTCATCTTCAAGTGCAAACACAAGAAGCAAAATTGCAGCTACAACAGCTAAAATAAAAGTCAGCAATCAATCTACAGGATGAGTGATTCAGTCGCCGGGGAGCCTTCACTATTATGGGTGGTATGGTGACTAGGCACTATACATTTACTGTAACAGCTGCTGGTTGAGTGAGTTGGTAGTAAAAAAATATAAATATAAATAAAAACAGCTGGAAGGAGATCTGCCACAGCTGTCACACGCTTATGACAGTAAAAGCCGAAGACAATTAAACCTGAGAGTATGACTCTTCTACAAACCCCACAAATGGTACCAATAAAAGTATCGCTGAATGCTTCCTGGAGAAGCTAAATGGACGACTGGCTTTAGCAAACAGACGTTAACTGTTGAAGGTTAATGAAAAACAATGTAGGCCATGCTCCTGCGTTTCCTTTGGAGATGTACAATGCTGACAGAAAAACTGTACCTACTGTACCTGTATAGTACTGCTTATAGGAGAAGCATCCCAGAACCTGCTTCAGAAGGTTTAGCCTACTATAGCATGAGACCCATCTCCACTTCATTCTGGAGCTCTGCTCAATAAGTTTGACAACTGCTCTGACCTAATTTTATAGGCAGACTTACTGTGGGCATAATGTCTATTTAGGAGCAGGTAGGAGTTGGAGACATATTGGATACACCTGGCTAGGTTATAACTGCATCACTTGTGTTTGGCACCCAGCTGTTTGATTTAACCCTCCCGCTGTCCTAAGGCATTTGAGCTGACTACCAGCAGAGGGAGCCAACCACAGAATGTAATTTGTCTGTGTTGTGGTTGGCGCCCGCTATAGGACAGCGGGAGGGTTAAACAGCTGTGTGTTTGTTTGGTTCCCACTGTACACACACACACACACACACACACACACACACACACACACACACATTCCATATTCCATCTGCTCTACCATTGTGACAGTCATTAAATATGCACAAGGGCCCTTCAGAATGTGTGTGTATGCTTTCTTAAATCGGCCAAGGTTTGAGCCGGGCGTAAAGGTGAGTGCATACCGTCATGTGCACATGCCTCTGTCATGTAACATTTAATAAAACATTTTAAAACACAGAATGCCGCCATCTGCAGTCGAAGGCAGTCATACATATTCACCCATATTCCACTAGCATGGAACGGGGAGAACCCCTCCCTTCCACTCACCCCACATTCAACGAGGGACTGTTTCCAACAGGAAGGAATGTCACCCTAAATAAAAAATGTAAAACCCATCGAGCATGGATGTGTCACCCCACTGATTACTCCATATGCCCCAAATATTTGTTTTACTTTATAGTCAAGCCAATTAGGTCAACATACACGCTTGGGGAGTCAAAGCTTTTATTAGGACTATTGCACATCATGGATTATTTCCTGTCTCTACATGGTGCTCAGGCCCAATAATTTAAGAGATTTGGCTGTAACATTAGTAATTAGTCTAATTATGCAAGGCTTGTTCAAACACAACTTGATTACAGTATGTGTATGTTGAAATACACTGTCCTAAATTACATCACAATTTACATTTACAGAATAACAGATACATAATTAATAGTACCCATACATTATCTTTTGATGGATCACTGGAAATTAGATTATCTATGGGCCCTGGTGTTACATTGTGCTAAGGCCATATACTGTAGAGAACAAGTGTATAGAAAACCAACTTTTAATCAGAGGCTGGTTTATCAGATGGATTTTGAATGTACAAATGCATGGCATATCCTCAAACATACATACATACATACATACATACATACACACACAGTGTGGTGCACAGTTATAATGTAACAGCTGGATCAGTAACTTCACATCCACATGTGTATGAACCCACTCACCTCAGTCAGTGGTGAATAAGTATTGTTTTAATTAAAGGCAGACTCCTTGATTGTGTGACAGTACATCCAGAGGCCTATTATTCCCCTCCAGCTCAGTTTATGTTTTGACTATAGGGGGAGTAGTATAGAGTAATGCAAGGGCTTTGCGATTACTACAATTTTTATAACGATTATGAATACAATTACATCGAGATAAAACAATTATTTTGTCGTATTCCATTTTGCGATGATGCTCTCATGTTGTCTTGCGTGTGGTCTATCACAAAAAAAAAGAAATCAAGCCCCCTCAGCTAATCCCACCACAACGTGGTCAGCGATTAATGACATGCTTTATAATGCATCTGCCTACCCATCCAGCTCTCAGACATAAAGAAATAACATATGCCATCACATTTTGCTAGCAAATTATACGTGCCCAATTAGCACTGTTGGCAAGGGATTCAAGAAACAGATAAACACTTTGGATAAGTGTCATACAATGCCATCTCATCACAATTTCAGAGTTTCACTGCCTGCCCTGTATTATAAATCAGGAAGTTGCAAATGTCTACTTTGCCACCTCAACGAACATGTCTGTCCATACCATGAAGCCATATCGATACATTTTATAATGTATTATATCAAAGAGAATTACAGTTTGAAGACAAGGAATCTCCAAACTGAGTTTATTTTTCTTCCTGTTGACGAGACAAATCATCAAAGAGTAGTGACATAAAACTGGTGGCTGACATCAATGGATGGAGGCGGCTCCAGTGCTTTGAGCAGTAAAATCCACTTGTCGGCAATACAGATGACTAAATTGTGAATAACCCTCGTAATGTACTCAGAAATATAGTATTTGGCCACATGGCGGCGCCATCTGATTGTGTATGATGATTGTGTGTTTTTTA
>JAODUG010092637.1:0-11856 GCA_027564795.1 Aphredoderus sayanus | reverse complement strand
GATGGCGCCGCCTGGTGGTTCAAGACTATATTTTTAGAGCATCACGAGGGTTAATACTGTATAGTTCAATTGGAATATCTAACCATGCAATTATTTAGTTTCCTAGCATCAGAAGAAGTAAACTACACACAGATGACTTCCCTTGTGGTGCCATGTTTTCTAGTGTTAACTAGATAGCGATATGAAAAGGGAATGGGATATAAGATAAGTAAAATACTTCCAGGCCAGCATCATAACAAATTAAAGGATCTTATTTGAGAAAGAGGTTTCATTGTAAACACATACAGGTGGACAACACCAAAATAAAACAACAGTAAATACAGTATATAAGAAACATTGAAAATCCAAAAAGATGCACAACAGCCACATCTAGTGGACTGACAATTGGTCTCAACGATAAGTGCCTACAATTACATTGGCACACGTTCTACAAAGATTATTAGCGATTATACTTATAAACCATAGTTATTATAATTTAGTACTATCGGCAAGAACATTTGCATTATTACACTTTTATGTTTTAATGTTGCACGGTGAAAATTGCAAGTAATTAAGCAGGGTACCGTAAAAGTAGTATACTATCAGACTCAGATGTCAATACAGAGAAGCAGCAGGAGCATTTGTGCAATGGCTTGAGTTTACTTGATCCGATATATTAAATAACTGTTGTTCTCAGAACTAGCTAACCGTGCATGTAAACACTTTCATGCGTGGAACTGGAAGTATTAAACACGATTGCTGGCAGTTATGCCATACGAATAAAACATCTACTGTAGAGCTGTCTGTTACAGTAGTGGTCAACGAGGCTTACCTTTGTTCTCCCTCTCAATTTCGCCTTTTGTCCGATGCTTTCCATGTTTGTGACCTTTGTTTTTTTGTTTATACGCACCGGGTCTATGGCCCTGCTGTGTTTCTCCACCAGCAGCCATTTTTACCATGTGGGGAACATTCCTTGTGTACTACCGCGTACGTAATTTCGTTAACCGGAATAAGAAATTCTATTTTTAAATTTACCTTCAAAATAAAACAGTAATTTAGTTAAGGTTGAATTTAAATCCTTAGTTAGAATATAGCGGCAGCCGAATGTAGGAGTACAATACATGTATTATTTGAATATGAGAATAGACATAATAGAAATATTGTTATGAATGTGTAGTAGGCATATGCATGCTAGTCTAGTGGTTCAATTGGTGACTCCCAGCTGAAACTCATGGAATAAGTGGGGGGTATAGTTTGTTTCCATGTGAGACCGTAATGTGATTAAGGACTATATACATTACCTTGACTTACTTGACATGCCTAACACGTGCTCCTTGGTAATAATACTCACAATGCCTACTATTGAGGGATCCATAGATGATTCTGGCCCAGATGCTTATTTTTTATTGGAATGGTGGTCACATAATATCAGTGGGTCATGCTTTAACTTTGAATGTTAATTTCTTTACCCCTGTTTGGTTGTGGAAACGTGACTTGTTTATTATGGGGTTATTGGGTTCGTTCGAACGTTAAAACGTTCAGTGAACTTCATTTTTTACTGAGCTACACGTTTCATCGAAAACGTTTGCACCAATACTTTCAAAGACGGTTTGCATCGCTTTATGGTATAATTAATGTTTACACGTCTGTGGGTACTGTGTAGTTGTGTCGTTTGAGAAGTTCAGCCTATGTGACACTATTACCTTAAATGTTTTGACAGTAGCACATTTGTCATCGTCGCCATTTAGGCCTAATGTGGCAAAACTGAAGATGACAAGCTTAATCTTGCATCTTTGGCAATTGTACGACTGAAACACAATCATGCTCACACATTTCTTGAAGGAAGCAGAACAGCACTGTTTTGTTTTGTTGTTCAAATTAGCAACTCCTCCCTGTTTTATTTTAGCATATGCTCTATGGTTTCAGTTAATTGAACGTGAGTTTAACGTCAAAATGTCCTGAATGCAGCCTATTTAAGAAATAACATCTGAATGAAGATTGGCAATAAAACGTGTAGCCCATTCAATTTCTGGTGTGTATAAAATCCCAATGAAGAGCTGTAAGGAGTAGCCTAGTAATTACATAAATACATTATTGTGTCAATAAACCTCTTTTATTATTATTATTATTATTATTATTATTATTATTTTGTATTGTTATTACCTATTAGACAATGTGACTCCGTATCTTAATTAATGCCTCTTCATATTGAGCCCACCTGTTTTTACCCTATGGTGTGGGCCAAAGATTGGTAATGTCTCCGCCTCTCTTAAGTTTTTGGGTCAGAGCAAGTTTAACTGCGACAGGCTAGGGCGGAACTGCCGTTTACTGCCTGCTGAGGAAAGACGCTGTCGCTACATCAAATCAGAGCAACAACATAAACAGTGAACTAATAAGAACAGTGGCGCTCTTATATCGGGAACACTTTGACCTTTTCGGTCTACTTGCGAGACTGACTTAATTTTTATAAGTGTTTGGGAGTGTCTGAACTTCCCTCACATTTCCCCACGTATTTTCACGAAAGGACGCGGTGGAACTAACGGCAGCCATCTTTGGAGCTGGGAGTGGGAGCCGAGAATTTTGGCACCCCCGTTAGTTCAAGGGTGGGGATTTTAACCTGTAATAATTTGAAAATATATATCAGTTAACCGAGTGACAACATTGGAGACCACGAGAAGATAGTATACAGAATTATTGCATTGCGTTATATAGAAGGCCGTATTTTGTTATTGCACACAGTCTGAATCCCTCGACATTCTCTGCTCCGCAGAAACCTGGCCTGTCAGAAGGGTGAGTCGAAGCTAACTTGCTAACAACTAGCGCTAACATCTCTTGTACTTGCTTAACGCGAACCACTCACGGCTTGTTAACAGTTTAACCTCTTACGTTTATCTCTGTGCTGTCTTAACATACCGATCTAATATATATTTCTAAACACGAGTCCCACTTAAAAAACGTGTCATATTGTCGTTTGACGTGTACAGTAGCTAGCTATAGTACAACTTTGGCTGGTTAGCTATCAGCATACAGTAGTGTAGAGTAGTAGACTAGCTAGTCGAGCTTTTTGCGTGTGTATGGTACTGTTGTGGTTTACACTGGACATATTCCAATTTTTTCAAGATATTTTTGGAATCGGGTGTTCGCAATAGTTTCAGAGACGTGCCTGGCTGAGTTGAATGATAACGTTTTATGCACTTGAGGATACTACTCTTGATAAAAGCAACCAAGGCTGGTCCATTTTATTGCTCAAAAAGTCGATCAGTTAATTATTAGACCTTGTTGTTGTAGGCCTACATTAGCATGCCTAACCCATTAAGCTGGGCCACAACATTTAAAGGATCTTATAACTTGGGCTTAATACAACTGACATGGCTTCGATGGCATTTTATTTTGGTTTTATGAGTAACACAATGCAAACTGGCTAAGAGTTGTCGAGTGGTTGGTTGTTATTTAATGTGTTGCAAATATATTTATAGTTTCTCTGATGTAACATGGGATGGTTTAGTAGTAACCTGGTGACTTTTATGAGTGGAAAAGACTAAAAGAACAACTCTAAAATGTTCATGGTCTTATTTTACATGAGGATTATTACTAAAGGTCTGTTTATCAACCACTACAGCACACTGTATGTTGGTAGTTGCGCATTTCATATCAATGCGTTGCCCCAAAGTACCCTAATTTGTATGCCAGTCTTTGCAAACATCGAAGGTTGTTTGCTTTTTTTGTGTGGGCTTGGTTGATCTACACAGATGAAAAGCTCAACGAAATGTTCCATGGCCGCAGTTTCTACATGACAGATCATCGCTAGCTTAATTGGTCGGCAATCTCCATTCCTTTCTCCCCTATAGCTGTGCTAACAGGAAATGTAGCGCAGGATGAGAATACATTGGGAATGTCAGCCCTCCAGCTCCGTTGTCCTGTCTGACCGCATTCTTGCGTGTGTGCGTGCGTGTGTGTGGTAGACACGCAGTAGTGTTTGATGAAGGTGTCAGTTACCGCTCACTTTCACACTCACGTGCTCTCTGTTACAAATGCCATCATGAGACGGGATAACAACGGCGCTCATTCAGTGACAACAATGTAGTGACGAACAATTGCAATAAAGACGCCACAGTCTCGAATGGTAATGAGTCTTTATTTCTGGGATGTGGCTCTGTCTGTGTTGACCAGTGAGCCTGTCTTGTCGTAGCAGCCCGCGTGTGCCAGTAGATAAAGATGTGTGCTGGGGACAGGGGGGGGGCTGTGCCTGGTTCCTCCCAGGCTATGAGAGGAAAAGTCTTGTGACTCTGTTGTCAACTCTGTATCTGTTTTCAGCTGATCATCTGAGCTGCATTGGCTGCCAAACCGTTGGTCAGTGATATCTCAATACACTGAGAATCCCCATGTTAATCAAGAGGGGGTAAATTTAGCTTGTATTGATGGTGTAGGCTAATGAGCTTTATTTTTTAAATTAAGTTGTTGATTGCAATTGACATGACATAATGGAATTTCTTGTGTGTGTGTGAGACGGTATTTGTTTACCATTCACATACAGGTTTAACGAGTAGACCAGTCACTGGAATGCCCCATCTGTTATACACTACCACTCTTATCACCTCATTGTCTGTCAGTGAGTTGGTTTCTTTGTTTGAGCAGGAGATTATCAGCAGCAAGACAACTCTTTGTATCTTCCTTGCATCTGTCTGCATACCAGCAGGGCTGTGAGGAAAGGGGTGTTGTTTAGCACTGATCCTACTATTTTTCTTACTTTTTTTTTCGTACTCATGTAGCTATGGAAGCAAAAGGTAGTTTTTTATTTTATTTTTCTCCCTTCAACTCATCAGAATGGACCAGGATATATAACTAACCACAGCCCACACTCCGCCTAACCATGTTTCTGTCATGCCTGGCCTGGGTGATTAGAGTCAGCTGTACATTAAAATGGCTATACATTGAGGGAATGTGGTTTTAGTTCCCCAAGTGGTGTGTCTGTAATTGACAAATGACACAATGCAAAAGCAGCTTCAAAACCTCAAGTAAATGTATGTTTTCAATAACAGGTTTTCTTACAACACATCTAGTTGCTTGTCAAAATAAAAGTTGGACCCATTGAATGCAGCTCTGCGATTACAAATGCAATGTTGGCTGACTTTTATTTTGAAATTCAAGACATTGTCACTGCCATCTAAATGCATCAATTTATTGGCTGGTTATCGGCTTGTACGTACGTATGTTTGTATGGATGTGTCAAGGCACGGATGGATGGTGTGCTTGATTGTCTGACGTAAAAGGAAAGATATAGAAAACACACAGTTATATTATATCACAACCTATCGGCAAAATTCAATGGCTTCAGATTAACATGACAGTGAATGGCAACACCAAAAGGGGAGCAAAAAGCAAAATGGTGCCGTCCGCCCACAGTTGTCTTCAAGGCAGAGTAGAGCTTTGCTCCCCTGGTATTGTGTTGTTGTTGTTGTTGTTTCCTTGTCACTGTACACAGTGTGAACTCTTCTTCCCTTAAGAGTGAACACGTATGAGGCCACTGTCCTGCAGATGAGCCGCCGGTGGGGGCTGTCGCGTCGCTGTCGCAGACCCAGATAGTTCCTGGCGGCAGCGGCATTGCCCCCCTCCCCCCCTCCCCCCTCGCTCAGTATGCCCAACTCCAACCGGGCAGGGAGTCTGAAAGACCCCGACATCGCAGATCTGTTCTTTAAGGAAGACCCCGAAAAGCTCTTCACGGATCTGCGAGAGATTGGACATGGCAGCTTTGGCGCTGTCTATTTTGTGAGTATATCAGGTTATGATTTAATGTCAGATTTTGTAAATGTACAGTTTTTTGGTGCAGCTCTGATAGTTTCTTTCTTATTCATGTTTGTAACTTCATAGATAATCGTATAGTCTAGTGCTTAATTTATTTAAAATGTTTAAGTTAAATCATAAATAGTAAGTATGCACAGGCTAACCTTTTTATATTTCTATAATATTTAGTGCTGGGCAACAATTAAAAGTTTTAATTGCATGATTTTCTATGTTTAATCCCCTTATTACGCGCAACCTTCAATGATGAGTTCAAAAGTAGGGTACTTTGTATAAAAGTTTGAGAACTCTAGCTAAAAAAAATCAGGGAGTTATAATTGCTGAAGCAAAAAGTGTTACAACCATACTTGGTCTCCCCTATTAGTTTGGCCCGGTATGTCTTATGGTGCCTCATCGCCGTGACAGACAGCTGTCTGGGTTTGTATACTCTGGGACTGACTAATTTTTCCTCACATTTGGACTGATATTGTTTCAGACTGAATGTAAAGTAATAACTTCCTAATCAATAGAATGTTTTTATAAAGATTAACAAACTCAGTTGGATGGGGAAAAGAATCAACATGATGTGTAGCAAACAATGTTCAGTTCTATTTTCCATTTCCCCTGAAATTGACAAATTGAGTGTAACTTGGTTGGTCACAGGGCCACAAAAAGAGGATCTGGGGATGAATTGCATTTAATTCTGTGTCTGCTTGCTATGTAGGCACGGGATGTGCGGACAAATGAGGTGGTGGCCATAAAGAAGATGTCCTACAGTGGGAAGCAATCCACTGAGGTATGACATATCTGTGCTACTTTTTATTATTTCACCCATGCTACTGGTGCATCAAGTATAAGGGACAAGAGTAATATGTTTTAAATTCTGTCTTGTACTGTACGTGTCTTTAGCCTTGCAATATTTTAAATATGGTTCTTAATGGTTTTTAAATTCACAATCCTCAGAAATGGCAAGACATAATCAAGGAGGTCCGATTCCTACAGAGAATACAACACCCGAACAGCATAGAGTACAAAGGATGTTTTCTGCGTGAGCACACCGCCTGGGTAAGACTCAGCCTACACTACCCTGGTGACTGACACACCAGGGCACTATTTGACTACAGTGTAAGGAAGGAGGAGACCAAAGCACATCCTCATGTAACATGAACTCTATTTTGCTTTTAGCTGGTGATGGAGTATTGTCTGGGTTCTGCTTCAGACCTGTTGGAAGGTGAGTTGGCATTTTTGTTGTACTCACAGATGATTTTAAAGCTGATTGTTTTTCATTGAGACATGATTCATAGTGTTCCACTGACTCATACCCCTCCTTCAGTGCACAAGAAACCTCTACAGGAAGTAGAAATCGCTGCCATTACCCATGGTGCTCTACATGGGTTAGCTTATCTTCACTCCCACAACATGATTCACCGGTGAGTGTGCTACCTGTCAGACGCATGATGGAAGGAGTGTTTATGCCCTCAAGTGGATGATGGTGATGACCATGGAGCTCTAAATTGTCTCCTTCCTGTGTGTTTTATAGAGATATAAAGGCAGGGAACATCTTACTGACAGAGCCAGGGCAGGTGAAACTTGCAGATTTTGGTTCTGCTTCTATTGCCTCACCAGCCAACTCCTTTGTGGGAACACCGTATTGGTAAGCTAAGCACTTGTGCTAAAGATCTTGCCTGTCTAAAATAAATGTCTTTATCATGCAATGTAAAAACAAAAAAAACGTGTTTAGGATGGCTCCAGAGGTGATTTTGGCTATGGATGAAGGTCAATATGATGGAAAGGTGGACATTTGGTCTATGGGAATAACCTGTATTGAATTAGGTAAGGTCAGTCTTGCATAGAGTATATTGTCATATATTTAAATTCTATTTCCCTGCTTAACAGTATCTGCTTTGGCATTTTATAAATGGCTAGGGAAAAATAATTGTATGTATAAATAAATCTAATTTAGCCAAAGATATGTATTATTGCTGTTCTGTTCATCTCTTTATTATTTATTTTTATGGTAAATATGAACCTTTTTAAACTTTCACTTCTTTGTAGCGGAGAGGAAGCCTCCGTTGTTCAATATGAATGCAATGAGTGCCTTATACCATATAGCACAGAATGAGAGCCCTGCACTGCAGTCTAGCGAGTGGTGAGTTGTATATGACTGGACTGCAATATAATGACTCTTCCAATAGAAGACTCTGATTGTATTCTTCTCCCCAAAACAATCATACTGTAATGCACTTTTTGTCTTATCCCCAATTTAGGACGGAGTATTTCCGAAACTTTGTAGATTCTTGCCTTCATAAACTTCCTCAAGACAGACCCAACTCAGAGGAGCTTCTAAAGGTAAGAATGGAAAAAGTAGTTTCCCATTTTCGACGTATCCCTCTAAAGACCAAATGATTAATCCCACGTTCACAAGGACCTTCTTCAGATGTCCCGACTGCTTGTTGAAGGATTTCTCGCGCTCTCTTGCAGCATGCGTTTGTACAGCGAGAGCGGCCAGAGTCTGTTATAATGGACCTGATCTTGCGCACTAAGGATGCAGTGCGGGAGCTGGACAACCTGCAGTATCGCAAGATGAAGAAGATCCTGTTCCAGGAGGCTCACAATGGCCCCACAGCCGAGGCTCATGACGACGACGAGGTCTGCTCACGTAACTACGTTGTCTTTCCTCCCCACAACGTGTACAGCCTTCTGCATGCTGTTGACCCCGTGTGTTGTCCCCCGCAGGAGCCCGAGCATACTGTGGGCAGCACGGGCACAGTGAATAGCATCGGCAGCAACCAGTCCATTCCCAGCATGTCCATCAGTGCCAGCTCCCAAAGCAGCTCAGTCAACAGTTTGACAGATGCAGGGGACGACAAGAGTGAGCTTGACATAGAAGGAGAGAACACGGTCATGTCCAACAGCTCCATCATCCAACTCAAACCAGTGAGTTGAGTCACTTGTGTGCTTCTTATTGGGCTTGTGAAAACGGTGTATAGTCAAGATTGTAAGTTGATGGCCATTTTGTAAAATTCTGTGAATATCTACTCAGTCCGCTAGCTGTCCGTTCTGTGTGCGTGCCGACAGTTGTTCTAATGTTTGAGCTGCATTCAGCTGTTTTAATGATTGGCCTGTGTGTGTGTCACTCAGGAGGCGTACCCTGGGGATGCTGAACCTGACACTCCTACCGAGCCTCAGTCTCCTGCCGAGCACGTTCCACGGCCAAAACGCAACCGCGAGCACTTTGCCACTATACGCACAGCTTCACTGGTGAGGGCCCTGTAGTCTTCCCTCCACTGGCCACAGCGTTTCCATTATGTGTAGTCTTTAGGAAAAGCAGGCGTTATTCCCCCACAGCATCCTGAACATAGCGTGTGTTTGTGTCTGGTAGGTGACCCGCCAGATGAAGGAACATGAGCAGGACTCTGAGCTCCGGGAGCAGATGTCGGGCTACAAACGCATGCGGAGGCAGCACCAGAAGCAGCTCATGGCTCTGGAAAACAAGCTCAAGGCTGAGATGGACGAGCACAGGCTGCGTCTTGACAAGGAACTGGAGAATCAGAGGAACAGCTTTGCCCAGGAGATGGAAAAACTGGTCAAGAAACATCAGGCTGCCATGGAGAAAGATGTACGCTTGTGTTCTATTTCAGTCTACAAAATGTCACTGCTTTTCTATATTTAGAATCCACATTGGTACCTCGACTAGTGACCTCCCCACCTCAACACTCAAACTAACTGAAGATGTCTATGACAATCTGTTATCTATCTCTTTACCAAAATATTAACTGTTTCTTGCTCTTAGAAACTAAGCACTTTATTATTTAGGCTGTTGCTAATGATGTGATGTCATTATTTTAATGGAATGTTTGCTTATGATTGCTGATGACTTATTCGTCTATTGAGAAATTTATGTTTTGGCAGTCGCTCTAAATATAAATGGAGTAGACACTGATTCTGAATCCCTTCTGTTACCAGGCAAAGACATTTACCAGTGACGAGAAGAAGTTCCAACAGCACATTCAGAGTCAACAGAAGAAAGAGCTCAACAGTTTTGTAGAATCCCAGAAGAGAGAGTACAAATTACGCAAAGAACAACTCAAAGAGGTGCAGCATACTCTTGTCTTATGCAATAAGCTGAAAGGTGCACTCTAAACTTGTGTTCAGGATGGACCTTGTGGGTGGCCGTGAGGTTATAGAAATATGTTGAGAACCCAGATGAGAGCTTGTGACTTTCTCTCGTGTGTGTGCTCAGTGGCTACACACCCTTTCAGGGATGGCGTTAAAATGTAAAGTCAGTTGCTGAGCAGAGATTTGCTGCTCTGGGGCACTGTAATACAATCAATGAGTGTTTTTTATTATTATTTAGGGAGCTATGTATGATCTTGTCTGCCACTAGATAAACTATACTAGAGCACCAAAACAAATGCTTTGTGGGCCCAGCACACATACATGAACGTTGCTGCGTGGCCGGACTGGCTATGTAAACAAAGCACAAAGGAGCTCGGATTACAGCACAACACAGCCAGCTCAATGTGGCGTATGGAGATCAGTCAATTTCCCAGACTAGTCCACTAAAATAAAAATCAGTTTTCCTTCTGGTATAAGTTTAAACCATGTCTGAGATACTGAGCCTGTGATGCACACGCCCTCATCTCTTTAGGAGCTGAATGACAACCAGTCGACACCAAAGAAGGAGAAGCAAGAGTGGCTGTCCAAGCAGAAGGAGAACTTCCAGCACTTCCAGGCAGAAGAGGAGGCCAACCTGATGCGCAGGCAGAGGCAGTATCTGGACCTGGAGTGTCGCAGGTTCAAGAGGAGGATCCTGGTCTCTCGCCACAACATCGAACAGGACCTGGCGCGAGAGGTCAGCTATCAATCGGAGTATTTTTCTATTTTCGTTTAGGACACTAAACTAAAGCGCAGCATGTGAAATTACTAGAACACAGGTGTCCAAATTCTTTCCTAGGAAGGGCCGAACCGTATTCTGGATAGTGGGCTGTGGGCCAAACAAATGTTCATGCTGTATGTGAAGTAACTCTTTAAATGTGCTAAACGATGATTGTCAAACAGTACATCCAAGCATGCGTTGCGCCTACAGATGTGAATGAATGGGTGTGGTATTTTGTTGTAGTGGTGCATGTGTGTCAAACCCATTGACCAATCACGGCGGGCCAGAGCAAAACGTATTGGCCTTCTGTGGGCTAGAACATTCAGTGTAACTGCTACCGGCCATGTCTGTCTCACGGTGACCGCAATAATCAGGGTGCAAAACTTGTATTTGAATGTAAACAAATGTGCGGTATTCAGGTCAGGCCAGCGTATTGCACTGTAGTCTATATCAGGCAGCTTTATTGGTATCATGTAAATGCCGTGTAGCCAAAATAACTATATATTTAAAGATGTTGGTTTAATAAAACAACTTATTTTCTTATTCTGCATAAATACATGGGCAACATTGACAAGAAGTGGATGTGCTATTGAAGATGGACTACAAGATTATGTACAATTATTAATTATTTGTAATTTTGTTTATAATTCTTTTTAGTTAAACTATTCGATTGAAATAAAAAACAATTTGTACCTTTTTATTTATTTTATTTTATTTTTTATTTTTTTACACCTTGCATCTGATTTGAGCCTCTCTGTCTGTGTGTGTGTGTGCGCCCCCAGGAGCTGAACAAGCGGCAGACCCAGAAGGACCTGGAGCACGCCATGCTGCTGCGGCACCATGAGGCCATGCAGGAGCTGGAGTTCCGGCAGCTCAACACCATCCAGCGGGTGCGGGCGGAGCTGACGCGCCTGCAGCACCAGACGGAGCTCACCAACCAGCAGGAGTACAACAAGAGGAGGGAGCGAGAGCTCCGACGAAAGCACGTCATGGAGGTCCGCCAGCAGCCCAAGAGCCTCAAGGTGAGCCCCCTGGCTGGGCCCCTGTGTTGGGGAGGCAGGGGAGCCCCCTGGCTGGGCCCCTGTGTTGGGGAGGCAGGGGAGCCCCCTGGCTGGGCCCCTGTGTTGTGGAGGCAGAGGGGACCACTGTGTTGTGGAGGCAGGGGAGCCCCCTGGCTGGGCCCCTGTGTTGTGGAGGCAGGGGAGCCCCCTGGCTGGGCC
>JAODUG010092625.1:0-29260 GCA_027564795.1 Aphredoderus sayanus | reverse complement strand
GTCTAGCACAAAGTCGCTTGATAAAGATGGAAACTATTCTGTGTAATGAGAAGGAGAATGCTTGTCAGCAGCAGAAACCAATGCAAGTCACGTCCTGTAGGTGCACAGTGGTCTTTGTTATTGGGTATGCTGGTAATGAACGTGGCGCTTGACAAGTGCCCCTTCCCCCGCACCCGGCAGGTGTTGAAGCTGAATGGGATCCCTCCGCTGGTGGCCCTGCTGCGTAGCCCCAGTGCCCGCGTGCGCCACACGGCCTCGGCCGCCCTCCGCAACCTCTCCTTTAAAGACGGCGCCAACAAGGAGGAGGTGCAGCGCTGCGGGGGCATCGAGGAGGCCGCGGCCCTGCTCAGGAAGACGGACTCGCCCGAGACGCAGAAGCAGCTGACGGGTAAACTCACCCTGAAACCTTGAGCCTTCGTTTTTAGCCATGTCCTGTGGGTATGTCTCGTCCGCTTACTTTAACTCGCCCTGTTGTATTATGCACTTTGTTTACTTTGTAGGACAGCTAAATGTAAGAAGTCCTGGTGTGCTTTGAAACAAAAATATAATGTATTATAATTATTATTATTATTATTATTAAAAGCTGCACACAACGGTGCACAATCACACATGCACGTTCAGCCATACACTCGCACACATGCCACGCACTCATTCTTCCAAATTCAAGACGAGGCAAGAGACTCGATCCATATGCTCTTGTTCAACACACAATGCGTTGTCTTGTGACATGCGCATGGCATTTAAGCTGTACTTTAAAATGTTTTGAGGGGTTTTCTTTTTGTCCTCAGGGTTTCTGTGGAACCTGTCCTCTGCAGACAACCTAAAACCAGATCTGTTGAAGACTGCGTTGCCTGCGTTGATGGAGCGAGTGATTCTGCCTTACACAACAGCTCCCGACCGGGCAGTTAACAACAGCATAGACCCCGAGGTCTTCTTTCATGCTACAGGATGTTTAAGGTAAGGGGAGAGCACTGCTTGGTAACTTAAAACCGGACATTGTGCACATGCTTCCTTGTTTCTGTTGTTTCTTGTCATTTCTTTTACAAGCACATTACCCTTTATTGATGAGATTTGTTTGAACGTCATTTGCATGGGGAAAATAGAAGCAAATAGCTCATTATAATGATGAACTCAAGCAGGTAGAGAAAACAAGGAAGTAATCAATTAATATGTAGCATGGTTTTCCGTGGAATATCCTGTCCTTGGTAGGATTATATAAAAGGTTAGCAAACCCAAGCAACTGGGACTGTATACAGTACAATATAACAAAGTAATTAAAGTACATTTGGCTCATGCGTATTGTACTGTATTTAGTTTCATGTACAGTATGTATTTTGACAGTGTCTGTTTTAGTTTTAATGAAGACAGCCCTGGGTGTAGAATCATGTTTGGTGCTAACTGCAGCAATACACGTCTGTTGCCAACTTTTATAGAGTGCAATGCCAACCAAAGTATCAGCAGAAATGTAGGTCAGGAGTACTATAGGCCTCCTCCTTGACATGTGAAAACCTTGTTCAACATGTATCAACATTTTGTTTGTTACAGAAACATCAGCAGCACCAAGCAAAGTAATAGACAAGCGATGAGAAAATGCCGTGGCCTAGTTGACTCATTGGTCAGCTACGTTCAAGACTGCGTGGAGGCAGGCAGACCAGATGATAAGGTGAACATTGTATTTCTGTTGGCTTGTCTTGCATTCTCTGTTGATCCACCCTTGCCTTCATGCACACATCCTTATGCATGGGACACGTCGACATACAGTACAAGGTACACATCCTAGGGCCCTATCTTACACCCAGCGCAAAGCGGGAACACAAGTGTCCACGCCCTGGGGTCATTTTGACCCGCAAAAGGCAGCCTCGTGGTTCAACCCAGGACAACATGAGGGTTAATACTAAATAATAATTAAATAATTACTAACCAAATTGTAACCTAACAATTTTGACCCAAGGACAACGGGAGGATTAACCCACAATAATGACCTGCCAAGGACCTCTTCTCTAACCTAACCCTAACCCAAACCCTGGGGTGACAGGCGTGTTAAATAGCAAATGCACTTGTGCCATTTGAGCTTCCGGTGGGTGTGTTGGTCTAAACATAAGGTGTGGTCTGGGCTGGCATTGTTGGTGCATTGCTGTCTTGAGGCAGCGGAAAGTGATTGACCAACAAAAACCTGGTCTTAAGTCAATGGCGCGTCGCATTGTCACATACACTCTGTTTGTTACACACACACAGGGACATGCAGGAGCACACAAACATGCAAAGGATTAAGTATTAAAAGAGCTCATTGTGCAGTATTATTAGTGTGTAGCCTACGTCAACATATTTTATGGCTCTTGTTGGTATCTCGCTGGTCTGCTAGCGCGCTTTTACAAACACGTCGATATTAGCACAATTCAGCAAGGTGCATGCGGGCCTGGCTTTTTAAAGGGAATGGGAGATGACACTGATAGGTTTATTGTATGTTACACCCAAAACACACCCATGAATAATGAAGAGCGTCAGTACAGTACAACCCTGTTCAACCATGCGCCTGACGCAACAACCGTTTTATCTGCTGCTAAACTAGCAAAAGTGGATTTGGACACACCCGAAATGCAGTTTGCACCTTGCACTTTACACTTGGATAATTAAAATAGGGCCCAAGCATATTTTGCTGAGATCGTCTATCAAGAACATCTTCCATTTATATAAAATACAAAAACTGAACAAAAGGTGGGGGACATTCAAACCTAACCAAGACCTTTCTTATTGTCTAGCTGACTACTGTAATTTGTGTAGAGGTAATATGGTACGATACACTCCAAGGCATTTCTTAGTCATACTATTGTATGACTATATGTTTATATAACAGTTTGTATGACATGGCCTTTTTACCTTAGAATGAGTTCACAGTTCACAGTAATATTCACAAAATAATATTTTATGCATTATGCTACTATATTTGAGGTGAAATGCATTTAATGTTTTACAAAAAGTATAGCACATATTTTAAAGTCAAAATGTCATAAGTGTTTTTATGACTAAACCACTAAGCTACTGAGGGGTACACTGTGTTTGTACATGAATCCACTTCCACTTCCTTTGTACAAATGCATTAATTAATTGTACAAATTACATGGCGCCTACATTTTAATTTACAAATATTATATTAGTAAGTCACATTATAATAAAAACCATTTAGACTATGCAGCCTTAATTTGGTACAGCACAGTGGACCTTTCTTATACACTTTTCTTATAATTATACTCTTAGTCTTATTCTAGCAAGTTACTATTTACTAAAACAAACCATTTTGCAACTAAAAATATGCTATTTCTTTGTGATGCTACAGTAAATGCCTCAATTGTAGTCTACCAAACGAATAACATCTCATTGTGTACGTGTGTCTTTAATTTCCACAGTCAGTAGAAAACTGTGTGTGCGTCCTCCACAACCTGACATTCCAGCTGGAGGCCGAGGCTCCAGCTTTGTTCAGCAGGATCACTGCCTTGTCTAGGACAGCCAGCCGTGCCGATAGCCAGGCAGACCATGGGCCCATTGGCTGCTTCAGCTCACAGAGCAGCAAAGTGCTGGAGCAAGAGGTGAGAAGAGCTAGCGGCATGAACGAGACCTTCTGGAGGGCATTCTTCAGTTCTGAAGAATGAGGCGGTTGTGAGATGTTATAATAATATAAAATATATGTATTATGTGTTGTCATTATTTCTATTATTTATTTAAATTGTCTTTACTGTTTTCTTTCCCCTTTTTGTACAGCGATGGTCACTCTAATGTAATTTTATTTAACATTTGTGAAATTTGAGTCTAAGGATTAGACCCTAACATGTATTCACTGAATATACATTAACCTCTTATTACAATTATTTACTAACATCTAGAGAAAGCGTACTGTGTTTACATTGTGTAATATAAATCCACAAAACTGTGATCTCTGATGTGCTGTAGCGTCACTTTGACTACCCGGTAGTGGAGGAGACGAGCCCTAAAGGAGCAGGCTGGCTAATCCACTCCAAAACCCTGCAGAGCTACTTGTCTCTGCTGAGCTCCAGCCAGCGGGACGACACCTTGGAGGCCTGCTGTGGAACTCTCCAGAACCTCACTGTGCACCCTGGCATTGTAAGGAAACAATGGGGTTGTTTTCTTTTTGTTACAAATATACGGGGTGCAGAGTTACACTAATTCTTGTAAATGTAGATAATTCTTCCATACACAGTCTAAGGCTTTCCATTCAATTTGCGACACCTACAGTCACTAAGTGGTAAGTGATTAATTTGCAACCAAAATCTATGGAAAGCACATATGCCAATAAAAACCTTATACAATGCCTTGTATACCTGACCGGTGGACCAACAACTATTTGATGCAGTTGTCATTTTTACTGGGAATAGCACACCTAGATGCCTGAACTGGAAATGAAAAGGCTTTCGTGAATGGGCAGTAGGCTGAATTATTTTTATTGTATTACCTTCATTGCAGCGAACATATATTAATAAAATACTGCAAGTCCGGGTCTTGTGTATTGAATGCACTTGTTTTTAAGCATGTGGCAGGAACTTCTCTTCCCTTTAGACTATGTGTGATGTGTCCTTGACTGCAGGTGTCCAGTGTGATGAGTCAGACCATCGTTCAGAAGCTGAATGGGTTGCAAGTTATTACTCCACTGCTGAAGTCAAGCAAAGTCAACCTGCAGAAAAGTACTGTGTCTCTGGTCGGAAACCTGGCCAAAAACCCACGCTTACACACTGGCTTAGGTAAGAGGCAAACCTAGTGGTGCTTAATAATAATATCTAGAAAACATTTAACAGTTTTACATTTCTAATATAATTAGTTGCACACTGTTTGGAAGGAAAAAATAAAGGATTTGTTATGTAAATAATGTTGATGAAATTTTGGAAAGACATTTGAACACAATATTTTGCAGAAATGTTCTTCACCTTTAAACTTTTCTCCCAGACAGTTTCCCAATTGTGGACAAATTCTTTTATATAGTACAGCAAACAACAGCTGGCCGTCAGGATAAAGGCCAATGGACTGACAAAGTACAGAGAGTGTGGGAATGATTAGAGCATGTAAACTGCCAAGTTAGTCAGGGATATGATAAAGGAAGTCAGACTTAATTATGTTCTTCATATGGGTGCGGCTAGCATTTTACCCCCACCCAAAGCACATGTTACACATGGTTCTCATGGTCACACATTTTTATGGAAGATATCAGCTGAAATAGCCTCAATGTTCAACAAATCACCAATAATCAACATTTGAACTTTTCCCCATTACACAAATAATGTCAAAACCACAGTGTGTGGAAACCGTATCCGTTTGCTTTTCTAAATGCGTCATGGGTTGTTTGCTTTCTCGCTATAGCCCGTAAAGCCTTGCCGGAGCTGGTGGGAATCCTGACTTCAGGCACCCAGGATGGGAATGAGTCTGATGACACTTTAAGCGTGGCGTGTCAGACAGCCCATTGCTTGATGTTCAAGGAGCCAGAGCTTAGCAAAGGCCTGCTAAATAAAAACTTGGTCAACTCACTGAATAATCTTAGCCAAAACAGGTAAGATTACATACATACAGTAAGCAAGCAACATGTTGGTCTGAGTTTATCTGAATCTTAATAGAACTATATTAATGGTATCAGTTTTGAATCAAAACAATACTCAAAATAATGAAATTACATAGAAACCAGTTTAATCTCTTCCCATATATCATGCATGTAAAACATTTTTAGAATGTTTTACACCTGCCAACTTCAAAATAGTTGGCAGATGTGAGTTGTGATGTTATTGTTTTTCAACTTCTGTACTAGTGAAAGTTAGGGACATAATATAGATTTCACTTGATTTTCTTATAATTCCTTTTTTATTTGTTTTACTGCCTGTTAGATATTTCCCCAAATCCAGCAAAGCAGCATCTCTGTTTCTCTATAACCTCTGGTCAGACAAGGAAATGCAAAGCTTTGCGAAAAAGGTAAGTGACTAATTGGCATTAAGTTTGTGACTGTTCAAACTGGTTGAAATTGTGCTAGCGTTTCCTCTTCAACTCCATGTCAGTCCACACCTTACTCAGGTATTTGTGAGATATAGGAGAGGATAGAATGATATGAAAAAAAGATGTCACACACCCATCAGATTTCTAGTTGATGGACTGAGCCAACATGACTAAATATAGGAAAAGCCTGCACACTTTGTATAATGCTTCAGAACAATTCCTCAGTGGGATTTTAATTAGTTGGGTAGATTTGTTATTACAGTAGATAATTATTTTTGATCTAATAACAATATTATTTAAATGAACTCTTACTTTATGATTTTTACTCGCGTATTATTGTAATCAATTACTGGAGACACATAGTCAGTGATTAAATCCAAAAATGTGTCTTACAGCATGCATTGAATAAGACTTCCTTTGTGAACGACATCACCACAGCGGCTTACAAGTCTGTTCAGGTTGTTGAATAGAAGAACAGCAGAAATGGATCTGGGACAGCCTTTGCAGCCTCAAGTAACATCCTCTCGAGGAACGTTTCATTAATAATTACAAATAGGTGAACTGTTTCTGTAGATACTCATACAAGTTACAAAGGTTTCAATGGTCAAACGGTTGAGAAATGTCCTATTCTGTTAATATTTTTACTTGATTTTTATACTCTGAATTTTATATACTATAGATGTGGATAGAGTTAAGAATGAAATGTGTATTCACTATGTAATCTGTAAACTGGCTTAACTTTGTTAAATAATTTACAGTTAAGTTCCAGGACAACGTATTTGAGTAACCAATTGTAAAATGCTTCCTTTTTAGTATATAGAAGAACATTTATGCATCAGTCTGTATGTTTTCAAACATTACCGTATAATCTCATTTGTTGTATGACAAATATCAATAAAGCAAGGTGTGTTTACGCACCTGTTCATCACTGAATCACTAAAGCTGAGAAATTTCAAGTTTTCCATTCGGGAAAATCCTATTCAGTTGTTGTGGACCTCCTCTTGTCTTGTCATGCTCCAATCTTGCCGTACCTTAAACTTTTAAATGATTTTGGGGCAACTGGCCAAATCAATCCGTTCAATAGCAGCTCCACCCAGATTATTAAATATAGAGGCATTACAACACAACAGTTCTAAAGGCCAAATTGATTGTCATGGATATCCTTTAGCCATGAAAAAGAATATTAATATATTACCTAATATAGTATATTAAGTACACATTCTTGCCACAACTCTGACTTCAGAATCTTTATTTGTTCTGATAATGAACGTACTTATAGTATACCTATAAACAACATAAACAAAACACCAAATGACCAAACACAAAATGTGCCAGCTTTTTAATTCCCACTAAGAAATGTTTGACAAATCTAGAGCAAAATAAATGAATATTTAGTGATATTTTATTCTCTCAGCAGAACACTGAATGCAACACTGTTGTCTCATGGTCTAGAGGCTAGATTGCAATTGCAAATGTCACAATTTGCTGCAACTGTTCGAAAATATGATTAAACTTTGCAAGGCACATCATTCAGTCATCACAAATAAATCAACACACAAACACATCTCACAGCACTGGAACTAATCAACATATCAGAACATCATTGTGGCTACAGTTCTGCTGACTAACACCACATGCGCATGAACAGACAAGTGTGTTTTATGAAACTTCACCCTACGGTGACGGTAACAGAAATAATGGCAAAAACAGTTCCTAAGCAGCTTTATTACACATTATGAATTGAAGATGTTGTTCTTTACTTCCTGAGGCCATGCTTGGTCCTGCTGCCCTTAGTTCTGTGGAGAAAGCAGATGAACAGCACTTTGCATGGATCAAAATACAGCCTAGTGATAAGGCCCAACCATTCCATTAATTTAGTCACATATCTCTTGGACATAACCCTTCACTATAACTGTTATAGTTTCTCTGATGTGAACTAACTGAAATAGTGCCAACAGAGTGTCCAAAATGCAAATTAAATCTAGTTAATCAAAATTAGCTCCAAATTATATGTTACATATCAGGTGGCATATTTAATATATTGCTCTACAGTATATACAGTAATGTAATTTATTGCACAGCAATACAATTATCAATAGTCTTACTGTATCATTACTTTTTACTTTGAATATTATTATGGACTTGCTGTTTAATTATTTGTGGTCTTAGAAAAGGGCAGTGATGCATTAGGAATTGTTGTCAAAGGCCAAGTATTTTTAAACTGATGTTGTTGCCTTGGCTGGATGTTTCCATTCTGTTGATGTGATAGCTTGTGAAATCGTTTCAGAGATGTCTGCCAAGAGAGGGATTTGCTAGCAGTATTCAAGTGTCACTGCACTGATTTTAGCTATGGTGCCCTGGTGCATTATCCTGGATCATATAATACATATAATAGTGAATATTGAACATAATTATATGTTCTCTATTACTATATTATTGGAATTATTGGATAATATAAATAGCAGCTTGGAGGACTATAACTTTGAAAAACAAACAAGACCCAAGTTCTGCCTCACCATAATTTAGAGCAGTCATGTCATAGTTTCTTTAGTTGAATACAGTGTTTAAGCCGCACCATGCGGTCAAACTCCTATCAAAGCATTACATAAGTATTTTATAAGACCCCTCCACATAAACGTGGAGATTGTAGCTTATCCAACATAATGTGAGATCTAGAGGTTGCCTCAAAAGGATTGCAGAGCGATGGGGCGTCCTGTTTCAACACGAGCTGCGTGACAAAAGATGGCATCACACAGCAGTTCCAGGGCTCCTCAGCTGTCATGGTGCCATCACTTTCCCGCAATTCTGTTCTGCTCATACTACCCAAGGCTTTCTTACTCTCCCGGTCTGGGTGGGGATGCTCAGGAAATAGCCAACAGCTGTCACTGATGCCACCTCAAAAAACTTGGTAGAGGTTTGTGCGCGCGCTCGCGCGTGTGTGCGTGTGTGTGTGTGCGTGTGTGCGCGTGTGTGTGTATGTTGAAACAGGAGGCGGTGGAAACTCGATGAGATCACAAGATGAGTGTCGACATTGGCCCAGGCTTATCGGAGTTAGCCAGGGAATTATCCATGTTGGACAGGGCAGCATGGACACTGGACCGTAAACTGTACTTGTCATCCAGGCGGTCTTACCCGTTTTGACCCATGGCCCCATAAACAAGTAGTTCATTGTTTTGGAGGTGGGGGGCATGTCCGTACAAAAGTGGTACCATAATATGAACCAGTTGTTTTTGTAGCGTATGGCTAGCCTAAGATCTAAAGGTCTAAAATATACACCTTGGTGTATTAATGCCTAACTGCCCTTGTGGTTTACTTACTTAGGACCTAAGGGTCCTCAGAGTTACTACCGGGGTCTGCAAATTATTTTATAGCATTGTATTCAGTACACCATTAAAAATATCTTTTATGAATTGTACTAGAGGCCACATTACCCTGTTATTGTTGGCCTGGTTTAATAAGCAACACAATTTTATAAATGTAATCAGCCAAGGGTTCCTTGGTTTGAAAAATGTAGATGACCTCTGCTGTATACTGTGTTTTTCGTGTTTGGCACATACAGGACTATTTTCTGTCTCTAGATACAGTACTTGGGTGATAAAGTGTAAAATGTAGATTTTACATTATTAATACAGTATACTGTACTTACATTTTCTGATGATCGCTGACTCTATTTCTTAGCACAGTTACCTAGAGGTAAAGTGGCGCATCTTGTCATTTTGATTTAATGACCATGGAAACATGAATGCCAACACATTAATTCTCGCCCATTTACAAGTAAATGTTGGTAGAGTTCAACTTGCAAACACTGCCCTAAAGGCAGCCAGGTAATTATATAGCAATGCATATGTGTGTGCATTGTAAAAAGGCTTTGATGTGTTGAAGTTACCCATATATTAATGTCTTTAACGGTGTGTTAGGAATGGTGTCATTAATATATTGGCCTGCATCCCAGAACCTTCTAGTAAGACCTGTTTGATTGCTGTGTTGCATTAATGTACAGAAAACTCATTTGTGTATACAGTAGCAGCCATACCTCATATTTCTGCTTTGTGTATTTGTACTGAAGTTCAAATTTCTCTGCCTCCAGTTGGTGCATCCATTGCCAGAGTTCGTTGGCTTTCTCCCTGAAAAACGATTAACCTCATGAGTCACACATAAACAGCACATATTTTGTCATTTAAAATGCATCACTCATGTCTGTTAATGGGGCAGGGTAGTCTACTTCAGGGTGTTCCACTCCCTGCCAGAAGTTCATAGGTTCATGCTCTGGAGTTTGTCTCTATTCAAAATGCCACTATCTGCTCCTTGTGTCTTTACTTCAGTGGCAGCCTGCTTTAGGGAACAATCACTGAGTATCCGTATAAGTATACATCTTACCTAACTTTGTCTTCTTTCAAATGATTAATGTTCAATTCCTTTCGTCGATCGCTTAAAATCTTCCTCTTCTTTTCTCTCTCAGTTTGCTTTTTCATTCCACCTTTTTGCTGTGTCTGAGAATAACAATGCATTGATGTGCCATACATATTGCCTTACACCTTCCTTTATTGGAAATAGGACGGTTTTATCACCTTGTATCCAGAGAAGTTTAAGTTGCTCAATATCTTCTTCTTCTTGGCATCATCGTCTGCCTTCTTCTTTGCCTCTTCCTCTTCTTTCCTCGCTTTCTCCTCCTGGAGAGTGAGATACATTTGGGTCAGCCGTTGAGCTGCAACTGAACTTTCTACCCATTGCAAGCCAAATAACCAAAGTAACCCAGAGGGGCTACAAGCTGTAATGTGTTTCACAAGCCACTTGTTTTGGGGGAACAAAACAAAATGATGCTTCAAACAAATAATAATACTACCAGTATGTGACTGACATATGTGGATCAGACTTGGGTCTGATCCACATTTTGAAGTATGTACGTACAGCTAGCTTGTTTTGCCGTTCCTTTTCTTTCTCCGCTCTGATCTTCAACTGCTCTGCTCTCTCTGACCTGCGTTTCTCCTACAGAACAAGGGGAACAAGTACCTTCAATACATGTGAAAAGAAGCTTGTATAACCAATCGAATGGGATAGACGTCTCACAATGCGATCTGTGAGGTTGAGGAGTTCCTCTTCCTCCTTTTTACGGCTCTCAAAGTGAGCCTCAATCAGCGTCTGGAGCTCAGTCAAGTCCTTCTCCATGCGCTTCCGATGGATGTCCTGCAGAGAGACAAAGATGTGCCTTCAAAGCTATTTTCCTATTTGAAAACAGGGCAACGGTCCACTATCATTTAAAGTCTGAAGGGACGCAAAAGGACAGGACACATTTATAACCCCAATATTTCTTCTCTGACATTATCCTACCTTCGTAATTACAGTTATGGGTAATATCTCAGACATGCTAGGATGTGTACCAGATAATACCTTGCTGTTATTTAGTGCCATGTGCTCAAAAAAATACAAGCCCTCCCCTCGACAAAAGTCAGGGACAACGGACCCCCAGTTTGAGCTACTGCGATCTCTCGCATGACGCACTCACATCAAAGTCCACCTTTTCTCCATCTGGGATCTTAGGAGGTGCCAAGCCAGGCACGAACCCTGGTCTGAAAAGATAAAAGGGCTAAAACTAATGGTACTGTATGTCTAATATTTATATGTGAAACACATATGTTAAACTTACTTTGCCCTGGGCTTTGCCTCCTCTGTATAGCCATTCAAATAAAACAAATAAAAAAAGACAGCAGACAAGTAAAATAAAGGCTCCAAATTACTTGGTCACATGGTAAATAAAACAAAAAAGCTTTGCATACCTCCTTCTTCATTCTCCTCTCCAGGATCTGTTAAAAGACACCAGTGTCAAATATGACAGTGGGGGTTAAACTGCTGACAAAGCTGAATGTGAAATATTGTGATAAAATCCAGGGAAGCCTTAAGGGCCTGCGCAAAACCAGGTTAATCCAGGCTTTGACCTGTCTACCCCCCCCCCCCCCCCTCTTGGAGTGCTATATAAATACAAAACAATGGCAAATGCTGACTGACATATTGCAAGAACACTTGCAGTATGTCAATCAGCTGCAAGCAACTATAAATCAATTGCCGTGATGATTGACATACTGCAATTGTGCATGCAGAGGAGCTTTTAGTTTATGTGAGCACTGTGACTTTACACACATATTATATCAGGGCTGATCTGGGACTGGCACAATATAACCTCTTGAAAGTACTTGTAAAGGTTATCCATGAAGTTATTTAAACCCAAGATCACAAAAACCTGCTTTTAATGTGCTTTAGATCAGCGGTTATGATAAAACATTTGTTTTGAACAGTCAATCTGGTTTAGGTGTGCCCTAAACTGTGTTTGTCAGCAAAGCTGATGGAGTCTCCATCCAGTTCTTCATCACCACCAATTAGCTTTTTTCCTTCCAAGGGCGTGAGAGAAGACCCACCCAGGTGAAAAGGTACATTACCCTAACATTCCTTTCTGGTTCTAATATGACACTGCCTTCCTGTACAGTATTTTTGATTTTTCGAATCAAATTTTAAGCATTTTTAGGTTTAACTCCAAGCTATATTATGGACTAGTTGACTCCATATGAGCCTTATCAGGCTGACTTTGACTCCCCTGTTTCTAAGTCTAGGCTAAAATCTAAAGGGGCTTTGTTTTTGCAGTCGGGCCCCTATACTCTGGAATGCCCTGCCTGAGGAGATAAGGCTGGCAGAATCAGCAACATCATTTAAATCCCTTCTTAACATAAAGCATTTTATATGATGCCATCTTCTTACTCTCTTACCCCATGTTTTTGTCAGTGTTATTTTACTCTTTCGCACTTTAAATGTTACATTTTATTGTCCTGCTGCCCTCTGTTTCAGTTACTTTATTTGAGTTTTAATGTCTTTATTTGTATTTTTATCCAGTATTTTATTTGATAGTCAAATGACTAACCCACTTCTAATGGTGCAATATATACTGTATATAAAGTACATTATTATATATGCAATAAAAAACAATTACTATAGATTTAGAGGGTGACATTCTTACAATTAATTTGAATGTGATTTAGACTATACACAATAATATAAATTGCATTTAATTATATAGTATTGACATTCAGTATTTCCATAGCTCCCTTAAGTACCCCATATTGAAATAAACAAGTAGGTTTATATGTAAATTAACACTCACACAGTTGCCTTTGTTAAGAACACAGTTATACATTGTTATGGCTGAGAAACAAATATTAGCAAATATTACAAGCAGTACTACCTTCTCCCTCCTCTTTCTCCTCCTCTGCTACCTCCTCCTCATCCTCCTCTGTGCAAAGCAAGCATGGTAAGCAAGCAAGCAAAATGAGACACATACAGTAGCAAGCTAACAGCACAAAATGCACATCAATGCACATTACTGCAGTTTGACTGAAGCACAGTAGCCATCCGGTCGAGTGGTTTTAAAAACATATTCACTTATTGTTACAGTCTATTCTAAATATGGGGTATGTGATCACTTTGAAGCCAAACAGCCATGTAAGATACAATTTCCTATTACAAAAATTGTAAATGTCTCACCAGCTATTGTTTTTGTTACTATTGCCAAAGCAAATTTCTGCCAGATATACCACTTTATTAAAATAATATTGCTTGCATTGGACATTTTGTCACCATGGCAACGTACATCTTAAAGTCAAAATACTCTACTACTTTTCCCTCTGCAAGCACCGACACACACCTTGTATATAGAGGACCATTAATTGGTATAAAAAAGGAGGGGACATTGTTCTCTCATTTCCGACTAGCCAAAGGACTTCTATTCAAAACAAGCTGACCTACATTACTCTGTTACACCAGCACTGTTCTGCCTCGACAGGTGCTGCTTAGTCTCAGAGACAACTGGTCTTTACCAGAGCCCAAATGGATTGCCACACAAAGGGAACAGAAATAGAGATAAGACCCCTTTTGTCTTTGACTCTGGGTCCCCAGAGCACCGCGGGGTTAAAGGATGGTGCCGTTGGGAGATCTTGTTGCAGCACAGTGTTTCAGAACTGACACTAAAAGGTCTGCCAGAGAGATGGATGCCTCTCTTATATGAGAGCTCAAGGACAGAGTTGACTTGTTACGGAGGCACCTGCATGCCAAAAATAATGTTTGGTGTAGCCATGAGCATATAGGCGTAGCAGAGGTACACAGTTAGGTAATTAGTAACAGAAAAAAAGCGCGTCAAACCTAACAAGCATAAAAAAAATCAACCCGGCTGTTATGCAATATTGTTTTGAAAAAAAGCATGTTGTTGTTTTTGAACAGAGCCTTTTTATAAACGGTTCTATATGACAAATAAACTAAAATATAGTTATCTAAACAGGGTAACAATATCTTGTTCAGCTTCTGTAAACATGCATTCAACACGGTGAAAATTAGAAGGCAGTCATAAATAGCATTGCACATTAAATTACAATTGAAAATCACACATTGCAATAATTCCTATTTGTTGATCAGAGATTAATGATTCATCTCACTCCTATTGTATACAAGTAATAAGTACAACAATAAGTGATAGAAATGTAATAGACTTACGTTGCTGTTCCCTGTAAGAATAGAGCAAACCCAGTTATATGCCATGTATAGTCACTACTTAATGAAATCAATCAAAACATATTTACTGAACCATATACTACAGTACTGTAGTAGTGGAGTCATTCTTATGTACTCACTCATGGGCCATATCATCTGTATCTGACATGCTTGGGGTCAACCTTCAGCAGTAAATACAATGCAGTGGTGATTGAACAAATGCAATATATATATATATAGGTCAAATTGATGTGTCAAGTAGACACATCAATCTGCCAACAATAACTTGAAATAACAATAGAAATGACACATACAGTATGATCTTACAATTACAAAAGTGCGTAGGAGACTTACCCTGATGGTGTAGTATATGCTTGAGGTGGGGGTCAATGGGGAATGGTATTCTCTGCCCCTCACTCCTGGAGCCATAAGCTTTTAAACCCAACACTGGGTCACATGTGAGCTAGCCATGTCCACAATGGGTGGGTACATACCTGAAAACAGATGGCAGATGGCCGCAGATATAATAAGCATGTGTGTATGTCAAAACATCCTGAACAACATGTTTTCTGAAATAAAAGGTACAATACAGGTGAGTGTATGCATTAAGCACACACTTGTGCATGCATTTAACATTCATTGTACTGATTTGTGCATGCACTGTATACTGTAACATCCCTATTCTCTTAACATCAAAACCTTTGCAAAGTGTAAAGTCACTTCATAGTCCCACAAACTGTGAATCATCATTCATCAATGCATTGCATACTGTACCACATACAGTATACTGTATATTTATAGTCCAATGGTAACATCAAGTGTTAAAACTGCAGACTAGAATATCTAGAGGATAGAATATCTTGCGCAATGAAATATTTGTGAAGATTGAAAGGTGTAGTCTAAGCCAAGTGAAAGGGAAATACAAAACCTCACACCCTTCACTGGCTCTGTCCCCAGCACCTTGACTTTATTCAGAATTGAACTTCTATCCTCACATGCAGGAACCTGCATTCACCAACAGCCTTTATAGTAAGGCCAAGTCTTTTGATACCAGCATTTGTATTATTCACATTTTGAGACGATGCTTTTCATGAGCAAAAAATACAGATTAATCATGCTATAGACATTTTATGAAACATCACTGCTGAATCACTGGTGCAACTGTCTTTCTTTACATTGTGGTTTATTTGACAAATGTTCTGATTTGGCATGTACAGTATTGCTTTAGAATACTGTATACAAACCAATTTGCTTAGTCTGTTTTTATTTGAGAAACCCCTATTTTTATAGGTGAAGTAAGTGATGCTGGAGACAGATTGTTGATATTTGAACTTATCAAAACAAAAACATTTCTCTTCAATGCCATATGGTACTCCTTCAGAAGCTTCTCCCCGCAAATTGGAAATGCATTCCAAAGACTGGCATAGTGTTGTGTGGTGCGGTCTGCACCACTTTGTTTTTGCAGAGCCAGGGCTGTGTAGAAACACTGGATACTTTTTACTACTACTATACTATACTATAATACTATTATCTTACAATCACTTACCTCACCTTTATGTTATTTGTTAGCATTTTTAAGTTTGCTTTTATTTTATTGGTCTTCTCTTCTTACATAACTCACTCTAATCATGTTATATTACATATATTACTGTACATTATATATTACTTATATTCCTTTTCTGTTTTATATTTACATGATCTATCATTTTTAAGCTGTGCTACGGTGTTACTGTTACTGTAGCCTACTGTACATGACTTATTACAGTTATTACAGAACACATCATATATTTCCTGGATTGCAAAATCCTTCTGACCTACATTGTTAGATGTAGCACCACCCATACTGTACCACAACTAAGTAAACGTAACAAGCCACAAACATTATTAAACAATTATTTTTAACTTGGTACATGTAAGAGTGATTCTGAATCTTGAACAAAGAAACACGTAAAAAATGTTGATTAAACAGTTAAGCTGCATTACCTTGTATACTGTATGAATGTACTGTAGGATAATTGTTGAGTCATACTGCCATCTAGCTGTAACAGGTGTTAGTATGAATTTCATACAAAATAATACTTTAGATTATCTGTATTTATTCAGTGTTAACTGGGGATTGAATGGATTTACATGTGGGGGTAAAACAAAAGTAAATGACACAACAATAGTTTTCTAGTTCATTATTTAATATGGTTTCTTTTATTTATTTTTATTTTTCATTGACACAGTGGAAGCTTAAGCAGCCAATTTAAGGTGTATTGGATATGATCACATCTGTGGGTCATACAAATAAAATAAACATCTTCAAATAGAGGGCTGTCTGAACGGAAATGTTCAAACATTAAATCCAGAAAGTCTAATCAGAGAAAACGGTATATTATTTACTCAGTGACAATGAGTGCTAAGAGAAAAAGCACTGAAAATGTACATAGGAAATGTATGGTAGAAAAACAATAATGTAAAGAAAGTATTTTTAGAGAAAATGTGAGGAAATATCCAACATGAGAAAATGTGCCTGTTTGTACTGTACATACTAGATAGCGTTCTTTCTGTACTATACTAGTATGTTGGATGACAAGACATATGCTGTTGGACATAAACATTTTGTTTTCAGTAGACATATCTCATTTACTGGGTTGATGCTGCATCAAACATCTTTTTCCTGCCCTCCATGCCAGACATGGCCTCCACATTCTTCCTCCAGTCACTTACTTCCACCGTCTTCTCCTGCTTTACAGAGTTAGAGAGTTACAGTGTTTCTCTTGCAAGACAGACATCATTGTCTATTCACACATATTTCAAAATACAAACTTGGATTGAATGAATTAAAGATAGAATCTAGCTTTCTGGTATTTACTGTCGGTAATTTTGGCTACACCTACAGTACATACATTCTTAGCGATCAACAGATGAATCCAAAACCAAATGGCAAAAGGGAACACACATCATTGATAACGGCACACACACATACAGTGCACATATAATGTGTGTGTGTGTGTGCATGTGGTAAACTGCGAATGGTAAACAGGAAGTTCAGATTGTTACTTTAAACTCACCTTCTCCGTGTCTTCTTTCTTGACTGATTTAAGGTTAGCCCGTAGGTCCATGGACACCTTGTGTTTGGAGCCCAGGAGAGAACGCAGGATGGCATCTGCGGAGACCCTCACTCTTCTCAGGTTGGGCCTCTTGAACTTCCCTCGCAAATCTAGAACCTTGATGTTAAGGTCTTTTATCTGGAGCAGATAGAAGGCACATTGCAATGAAGCTAATTCTGTGTATGTCACATATACCCAAGCCAAAGAATCACCCATTTGAAGATTGACTCATCCCATCCCTGTACAGTATGTTCAGTACATTTCAATATAGTCCTAATCTATTCTTATTCTGTTTTTTTAAAGCATTTGTGATATTAGTGTTCAGTTACCTCTCTCATGTTATGCAAAACTTTGGCTTCAATGTCGTACCTCTCTTCATCCACCACATCTATTTTGGCATATAACTCCTGGCACAGAGTCTGTTTGGAAACAATAAGGTACATGGTTGATGTTAAATCTATGGGACAAAAGGCGTTCAGTTACTATAAAAATAAAATTCCCTGTCACAGCTAACTGAACATGGAACATTGTAGTGCCAAGTTTTACCTGAAGTTGTGCTAGAGATAAACCACTTATTTGTATGGGGGGAGCTTTTTCTTCGAGATACCTCGCCTTCTCATTCTCTTTTTCCACCAGTTCCTGTTCAAGATCCTCTTTAGCCTTGGCTACCATTAAGCTCTGAAACAACAGAGTTAAGCTTAGTTCTCTAGTTCATAGTAATGGCTGTTATTGGTTTACTGTTTGTTAGAGCAGGGACTCACTTTTAGCATGAGCTTGCGGGAAGCTGAGATTTTAGACTTCCTCTGTGGGGGAAACAAAGGCAATGAAATCCATAATATTGTTAAACAAGACTGCATTACTAAAAATTATGAATTAGTGTAAGGCAGTATCAAATTTTATAGTGAAATCTTGGACATACCTCTGGTCTGTAGGAGTAGTATGATTTTAAAGTGGAGATACAACAAAAATCATTAAACAAGCTAAAGTAATGATTAGCATCTGTTAATTTAATTTGTTGAGCAAGTTATTGTTTTTAAAGTACACTCCTCAATTCAACGTATGTACCCCTCCCCTTTTAGTCATATACACAGTTGTGCTTTAAATCAAACAGTGTGTGTTCTATAACACAATTGAGGAGTGTGCTTTTAACTGTGAGTCTTTAAATGAACATTCATATTTATTGTTTCAAAAAGCTTCACATACAGTAAAACAAAGATTTGTATCTGCAAAGGAAAACTGTACACTTACACATGCTCAGGCATCTTGGCTATTTGGATTGCCTGCAAGTCAAAAATAACATCATACATGTCACTAGAGACCATTTGCATTGAACACCCTTTTAGTGTCCGTTTTAGCTTCATCTGACAGTCTCAAAGTATTATAGTAGGATTTCAAAATATTTGCCCACTGTTGTCAAGCATGGTTGGGGCTTTTTCATTGTAGCCTGGTGACCTGTACTCTTCTGGAAAGAATCATTCAGTCACCTCAGTGTTGATAGTGATGGCAGATTGATTCAGGCATGTACCCCAACATAGAAACTGTTGCAGACAAAAAAACAATCCTGCTTTCCCTCACACTTCTTCCCTACTGGATATCACAAACCTTGAGCCCCATTTTTGTGGAAGTAAATTTACTTTTTTAATTAACAATATTAATGTGTTAATGTTCAGTTGTGAACTATTATGGAACAACCTTGATGTGTTCACTCAAATGACCCAGAAAATATATGTCAGAATCAACCCATGGTTTCAAGCAGAAGTGTACAACTTCTGGAGTGAATTATTCGATAACAAAGTGCCAGTTTATTTCTGAAGACTCATCAACACTGTACATTTCCATATATTTCATAAATGCTTTTATTTTTATATGAATGCTGCATACAGTCAGATCTGACTGTGATATCTGACTTCCCTTGACATCACTGTTAAATTCAAATTATTACAATGGCAGACAAGAACAAAAATCTATTTTTGTATTACTGTATACAGTGACATTGGTAATGAAATAAATCAATGAGAATAAAAGCCTTACCCGTTATCTGTTGTTGCTGTGAAGCAAACCAAGGAATTATGAACAGAAGATCACAGCAAAGTGTTTAGCTCAGTCTCCTATTGTATCCACCTTATATCAATGGGAAACTTAAATAGACACACACACACACACACACACACACACACACACATTGTGTTGTGTGGGTGTGGTCTTACAGCTTACAGTGAATGTGACGGTGAAGTTTCCAGTGGTGATGACAGGTCATGACCTCCTGGCTCTCCACTTATCACACTGTTGCCAGGGAAGTACAGGGTCTTGGTGCCAGGTGGGGATAAACAGCCTTTACAACCTTATCTTTAAGAGTCGTTACATGGAGTTTCTTTTACAGTATAGGGAAAGAATTTAAAGTGACAGTGAGCTAGTTGTAAAACCCTTGAAAGTAAGTCCCAATTGTGGGCAAATTCTATGAATGCCTACACCTTCCACATATTGTAGAGATGCTATTGCTTTAATAATTAATGCCATTTCATAAGTGGTCCATTGCCAATGTGGGGATTCTGTTGTTACAGCAGAGTGTGTGTTTTCTTTGGCAGTAAGCTAATTGAGCTGTAACAGGAGTGGTTTTGGCAGTGGCGCAGGGCTTCTTTGCTCTGATTAGGATAATAGCTGCTGCAGACAATGGGTAAGCTATGGCTAGCTAAGCAGACTGGAATTCAGTATCTACCATGCAACAGGCACAAGTCCTGCCAGACAGATTGTACGATGTTGCCAGGCCTTCATGCCATGAATGTACTTTCCCATGTAGGACTCTTAGTGCATCAATATATAGAATATTCCAGTTGGACTTGCTTTCTTTATTTCATTGTTTTATTTACACACACAAAACACTGCATACATTCACAGCAAGTACAATATATTCACCTTCCTGTTACCAATTTTAGCCTAACCATTTTGACCCATGGACAACGAGAGGACTACTGACTACAGTCTGATTTCACCACTGTATCATTACCACCACCGTATCACGAACAGTGAGTTGTGTGCAAGTCCCCAAAATGTGCAACACATTTACATTTTATTTAGTGTATATGCATTTACTGCCAAACAGAACATTCTGTAATGAAATACACCGATATTCCAGTATTGTGTTTAATATGATTTATAGGTCTGTTTGGCAAATCTATAATCAAATCTTCAATTTGTTTTGCTTGAAATTGTAATGCTTTTGAGAACATTTAACTATTATAATTATTAATTAGAACTATTAAACATGTTACAGTAGGGTGTGTCTTACCAATCTCAGTGCTTGACTTTCTTTATTTTATTCAGAATTGCAGAGTAAATCATTCAATAAATACATATTGGAAGGCACATAATACAAGTCCACAATTCTTACAATGCAGATTGTTCTTATACATTTTTTTAAATATAGAAGCAAACACTAGCTTCTACAGCTACTGTATGTGTGTGAGCATTTGCATTAAATATCATCTGCTTTCAGCTGCAGCGCAATATGCTATGGCAGGGTATAGCTTCAGCATTATTGATGGCACATCTTGACACAGATATCAGCGCATACAACCAATCAACAAGTAATTTTACTGAGCATGTGCCAATGCTCCTGCCCCTTGACCAAATCCAAAGCCCTTTGGACCAAAGTTCTTTGCATAGCATGCTGTGAATGAAATAAGAGCAAATGAAAAAAAAACATTAGTATGTTATAGACTGCAGCACAAAAAAGACAATGCTGAGATATTACCTCCAGGCTCTGTTAATTAGAGTATTAAACAATTTGTGTTATTTATTTATTTATCTATAAAAGAATAAAAGCAGAATACTGTACAGACCTTTACAATAGATCTCTCCATCTTTGTCTGCCAATGTTGTGGACTCCAGTCCCTTACCACACTTAGCACAGCGGAAGCAGCCCTTATGCCAGGACTGTATGAGAGAGCATGATTATTCAATCCTTTATAAACAAGACAAGAGCAGATAGGCTGCCTCAAATACACAGAACATAGAGCTGTCCCTGGAAAACAGGTGTGATTAAGTCTTTTGCTCCAACAACAACTAATGTGTTTATCCCTCATTGATTATGAGGAATAAACACATAATCAATGTGGCGGAATATAATTTTACACCACAAGGGGGTATAGTTGTGTCTCTGGAAATGCAATCACTGGGTAAGTACAGTGCAGTTAATAATAATAATAATAATAATAATAATAATAGTGAGTCTTACATTGCCGCCGCCAATAACCTTTTCAGCTGCGTACACAACTTTTCCACATCGTGGACACACATCGGAGCCTCCTGCACTCTGGGCAAATTTTGAGGCATTAGGGTTGTTTGTAGGACGATGGGGGGCTTGTCTGTTAAAAAGTAAAAGTGAAATCAAGATATGTATGTGTCTACAGTATGTAATCATGCATTATCTGCATAGTGTGCTTGTATTAAAGGTTAGATGGTAGAAATAATCCTTGTTTTTTCGTACACTTCAGGCGTTATACCAAGTCCCTCTCCTGTGTCCATGCTGAGGACACCAGCTCCTCCACCAAAGCCATAACCTTTTGGCCCATATTTCTTGCCATAGCATGACTTGCAGTAAATCTCATCCCCATGGACAGCCACTGTGGTACTGTCTAGGTTCTTCTTGCACACCACTAAAAACCACAGATGGATGAAGGATAATATTTATATATTGAATGATTCAGACACATTACAGTATGTTAAAGACAACCAGTATAACACTATTAAAGCAACATTTAAATTATATTGTCAAGTTATAGAGTATAGCATTTAGCCAAAGTTAAAAGTAAAAAATTTTCAACATATCGCTTTACCCACAAAAAATAAATGTTTGCCACTTTACAAGCCAATGTTCTATGGCAATTGTCAACCTCATCATTTTATGCAATATATTTACATTTGTCAAAGTGCCAACTCCTTACAATGTCACTGTGACACAAACCAATATGCCACTGCATGTGTATTTCACTCCAGAACCTCTACCATAAAAGGAGGGCCGGGCCTGTGTCACATGTTCCTACTGCATCCAAATAAGGCCAGAGATGTCTAAAGAGAAAACGTAACATGCTTTCCCCACTACCTCTCTACCAGATTCCTTGCATTCCATCCTGGCACGGCTTGTCCGTTAGTCAGTTCAAGTGTGTTCGGTTCGGTAGAATTCTAGCGACATCACAAAATACTTACTGCACAGAAAGCAGGATTTGTGCCAACTCTTCCCCTCACACTGTACTTCCTCAGCAAAGTAGACGGTCTTTTGGCAACAGCCACACTTGTTTCCACCTCCAAAAGGCATTCTGTTGGAGATACAGGACAGCTAGATACATTCATTCTACACTGAATTTATCATCTTTCAGTTTTTGGACATCAGACCGAGTTACAGAGTGACTAATATTGCTAAACACACTTCTGGAAGGCTCTTTTGTGGCTACAACTTCTATCAAAGACCAAGTACCATTATTTAGTACTGTAACTTTTTAGTTTTTAATGTAAATATATACAGTACATATTTGGAATACCATTCACTGGATCCAAAATGGAAATATTAATGCTTCTGTTCCACATACATTACAGAATACTATAGAGCAAAGAAGTGCTTATAATGGCCATCTTGTCAAATACAACTGTGAGTTTGAGATGCCATTCATTCATGAATAAACAGGAAATTCTTTTCATTTCGCCTTGTCTTTGATTATTTCCATATCAGGCTGTATTGTTGAAAGTTTCAGCACTAACATTCGACTTATAATTGTTTGAGTGAAATAAGTAGTAGTAGTAAAGTAGTAGTAAATAAATATTAAAATCCCGTAATAATGCTTTGTCTTTATAAATGAACATATTACATATGGGCGGTTGTTTTCTCACACCTTTTAAGGGTTGGTCACATCTTATCAAATGTTCCTCTTGCAAATGTTGAATGAATAGTGTTACTGTACACACCTGTTCACATGGCTCTACTATAGGGCAACATTTTATAATTAAACAATTCTTATCCTTTCAGTCATACTGTAATTATCTCAATCGCATCAATAAATGCTATAATGTGCACAAGTGTAAATGTTTTAATCTACAGTACATACTCTCACGATTTGCATGGATGAACCATGACAGTTAGGCCTCTCAAAATATGCAAATCAATACTGTAATAGCAAGTGCACCGTGTCAAAGTTAAAAAAAACAATTTCTAATAATATATTGTATACATGATATATCAATAAACAACATACCTTTGAAATAACACATTTCAATGCATAAATACACTGCAGTAACAATTCCCAAACATCTTAAACTTAATACAACTTAATAGCTAGTTAGGTCTAATTTGTTCCTACCTGCTACAGTGGCAAAGTGACGAGGTGATACACTGTGGCTGTGTAGCAGACGCTGTAGACCGCACACTATTTGAGACAGAGAACACAGGGGTGGAGGAGAGGACATCTGGAACGAAGGAGGAGTTGGGCAGGGAGAGGCAGGGAGGGAGGAGAAGACAGGGAGAGAGAGAGGTGGTTGTTTTTGATGGATTAGGACACAAAGAGGAATGTTTGGAGTTTTGGGAAAAGAGAGTTGGGATCTGAGGGCAAGTCCACAGATGATAAATACAGTAATATCTCCAACTGCAGTATCTTCTTCTGTTCTGCTAGTGAAAAATAGAATAGAAAGAATGGTTGCATATCATTAATAACAGAAATTAAAATTACAAATACTGTCATGTGTTTTTTTTCTTTAAACATTAGTAACTTTAACTACTGAAGATAAGAAAAACATCACTTTTAATTCACAATACTGAAATACAAAATACATATATTGTATGAATTGTTTACGAGGGGAATGTTTGTGTCAGAAATGTGCATCACAAATCCTTGTGTTAGAAGCGTTTAGTAGTAACACAATAGTCATAGTTTCCAGGGGAGCGGTCTATTTTAAATGTCTTTAGAATGGTTAGCCTTCCATTGTGTTAAATTATTTTGTTATGATATTGCAGTTACAACCTTTCTGGAGACATCCTCTCTAACACATATAGTGTTTTTACACTTAATGTGAAATAAATTCACACTTAAACTGCTTTTTATACTCATATAACATGAGTATACTTCTATAGCATATGGAAACTCTTTCATGAGCTTAGGGTTAGTTATCATACCATTGCAAAGCCCATCTCATTGCCTTAAAAGGTGTTTGTTATGATGACCATGGCCTGTCCTTGTTTACACAATGATTACCCAAGAAGCCTGGGACCATAAGGAGTTAGAGGTGCTGTAGTTAAGATTTTAACTATATATTGTGTGTAGTCTAATTTCTTAGAAATGCCATAGACTGTCACATGATAGTGTGTCACATGGTCTGTTACATGATCTGTCAGCTATCAGTGAGTGAAATTATCAGTGAGAATGCTCTGGCTGATATCTCCTGTCTCTGTCAATTTAGAGAAGGCTTACCAATCAAGGACCCCCCCCCCCAATTATGTATTAACATGGATCTGCTTTACACTCAACTAATACCCAAAGTATAAAAAGAATGTATATGTATTATTACTCTTTCAACCTGACAACCATGTGCTTTACTGTGGTTACTATGGTGACAAGTGGGGGAGGTATAGATAATAGGCCATGTAGTTTATAGTTTTAGTCAGTGTTTATTATTTTTCCTATAATTATTATTTTGTACAGTATGTTCCTCTCTCGGCTCCGTACCTGTATCTGGTCATTTTGTGTGTTGAGGAAGTGTGCGTTCCTAGACCAGGCATGATTCTGATAGAATCATTGGCCTCATGGTTGGTTGCAGATGGAGGAGCCACAGCAATAATGGTAAAAGGCACAATCAACCATGAATTACTTGCAATAACCCTGTCTTAGGATATTCTGCCCTCGCATGGCCTGTGGTACAGAATGAGAAATAGTTGATGGGCTATGATAAGAGTATAAATGACTCGCTTCACTTCCTGAATGTTTTGTTGTGTTTAGAAGGACATTTTTTCTGACAGATAGATTAGACTGCAGCCTATTGTTTACATTATGCTATGTATCAATTGAATTCAACCAACTACAGCTAATAGGCTACATATATAGGCTTATATGAACATGATCTTAACCCTTGTGATGTCCTTCGGGTCAAAATTATCCAAATCACTAGCTCTTTGTAGCAGATAGAAGGCGCTAAACCTAATTCTACAGCTTACACACACTTATGATATTTTGACAAGGATAGGTCTGCATGAACGCTATATTAAACCAAACCTGGTGTGTAGTATCAGCGCAAAAGGTTGTTGGGCTCCATCAACTATAATTTATAAATATTATTCTATATATTATTGTTATAATATTTTGCGCACGCAGCCCTGCGCTACAGGCTCGCCAGCACTTTTTCCCGACTCGCTTTTTTCGCGAGCTCTGGACGTCACCTGTCGCTTTGTTTACACCGCCATTTTGGCATGGTGGGCGGGGCTTGTTGTCAGGATACTGAACAACTATGCCATAGTCATTTCAAAAGTGGTACACTGTGGTATTGTTCTTGTTGCAGATATTTGCATTATTTGTGTAATCTACCTGGCTGCTTTGCATCTCTGTAAGAAATAAAAAGCAGCGGAATTCTTTTTCATGTTTTTCCTTCGCTCTACTCAACTGGAAAGTTGTACAATATTTTGAACCAGTGTTCTGAGTCATGAAAAATGTATTATCAATATCTGGCAATGTGCTATCTCAATAAATTGAAATCTGAAATATAAACAAATATTTAGGAGTCTACTTTGAGGTAACTGGTATTCTAACTGAGCTACAGTATGAACACCAGAAGTAACACCATTAAAGGACATTGTCTTATAAAAGCAGACTTCAGTATATGCCAGTGCCCAATGTGACCCTCCAACATTTCACCATAAAGTAATTAAAAGGAATAAAGGCAATTAAAAGTAGCAATCACACACCATAACATTATTAAATGCCAAATAAGGACAAACAGCCTGATTATATTTATTATACTAGTAAGAATACAAAAAGATAATGAATGAGTACATACAACATTAATGTACTACAAAGTCCATGGTCACAACCCCTGGTGGTGATAAAACATGTATAAAAAAAAACATGAAGAAGAAATTCAACATTCAACAAGGTGCCCCTGGTTCCTGGCTTCTCTCCCAGTAATTCATCAACTGTGGGATACTTGTTGTCGTCACTGCAATCACTTTTGAAAGGTCACAGCGGCTGAGAGCGATGGCAGGGTTGACAATAAACATAGTCTTTTCAGGTGGGTCTGTCGGTGCAATGCCCAAGACTTTTAGGCACATGCCTAGATAGGCGTCCTCAATGTAGATGGGTCTAACCTTTTGGGAAGCCTCCAGGATCTTTGCAGGGAGGTCAATGGACATGATGTAACCCATGCCCAGAGGATAAGGAGGGTACTCTGGCTCAGCAAACTCCTCTATTGGCATGTAGAATTTATTATTGGGGTCTCTTAAAACAGGACTGTGCCACCACACCAAACCAGTCATGTAGTTGTGTTTGGGAGTGCTGGGGTCCAACAGTAGGTTGACCAACTTCTGGACATTAAGAAACATATCTGAATCAATCTTCATAGCATAAGAGGCAGCAGCACAATGTGAAGTCAACCAATCCAACATCACCATGGTCTTGACTGTCAAGTTGCGATAAGTGTCTTGAAAGTTACTTTGGATCATATCCTGATGCAGGAGGTTCTCCTCTCTGAGCTTCTCCTGTTGCTGCTGGATGTTTGCTCCTCCAGGAAGACCCATCAGAAACACAGTCTTTACCTGCTTACCCTGAACAACAGTTTCTTTTCCCCAAGTCTTCCGGATAGCATTCCTAGCTACCAACTCACTAGGGGCAACCGGAACCACCAGGACCAAGAAGGTTTTATCCATACATGGCACAGTGTCATCCATGACATAGTGGTAGTTGCGTGGGTATGCAAAGTGGTATGGAACAGCAGTTCTTTCAATGTTTTGTTTCAGATGGGTGTGAAACCCCAGATGTGCACTGCTGATATTCCTTAAATACCCGACATTGCGCAATCTATCCCACCATTTAAGGCCGTTATTTGACATATAACAGTAGAAGACAGTGAACATCACAGTAATCAGCAACATGAAGTATAGTCTGTTTCGAAATGAGAACTTCTTAGGATGAATCAGGCACTCTGCACTTGGGCTAAATTAGGGGGGGAAAATGAAAAGTTAACACAATTTACAGTTTTTAGTTACAGGTTAATTATACTAAAAATGTTCTAGGTTACAACATTTTCATTGACAGGGGTAACCTGTAATTTGCTTATTTTTTAGCTGTTTTAAGGCTAATATTGTTTAATTAACAAAAGGTAGTGATGTTCACATTTTTACAGGTTATTTTTATGTAGTCAGTACTATACTGAACTTGGAAAAATATATGTTAAGTATGCTGCAGATTTAGACAAAATTGTCTAAACCTTATGGAAAGGTCTCACTATGCTTTAGTAGCCTATTGTTATCTTGGAGGCAGGCACATATGGGTGCAAACGTTTTGAAGGACATATATTGCCTGTTTGATGATGACTTTTGAGTGACAATTATTACTGGATATTTGTAATTATATATGATTCTGTAATTTACTATTGTTTTCATTATAACGTGTTGTTTTGTGTCTTAAACTATGTTAACTGTGCAGCTGCCTTGGCCAGATATATAACACAAAATAAAAAATAAATAAAATAAAATATATTTTTTAAATAAGACTGTCATTGTCTTTCTGGTGGTCCATGTCTGGTCATATTCAGTGTTTTCCAGTTCTGTTAATTCCACATTACCCCAGTTGTTGTTATCCAATGGTCTGTCCTACCTGTATATAAACCCTTGTGTTTCCCAAGGTGATTGTCAACGACAGTTCTTGTTACTCGTCTTCCGGCTTTTTGTCTATTTAACCTGTTCTACCTGCCTGTAATGCGTTTGGTTCCTACGTAACCACTCCAGATTTACGGAAACTATACAATCACGAATAACCCTAAAGCCTAGTGCGTGTGCGTGTGTTCACAAAATAAACACAAGAATTCTTTAAATCCCAACTGGCTGTGAATTTATCAAAACCTCCGCGCGCAATAAATAAAAAATAGCTTACTGTTGAATGCAATGTTTAACATTTAGGACAAACAGGTAACCAAATAAACTTAAATTGATGAGCATTATAGACCGAATGTAATCTATATCACTGTATTGCTTTTCTGCACAGTGTCAGCCGATACGTAAAGCCTGGCTAAATTGTATATCTTTGTATCTATTGTGTAAATACTCAAGAATATACTATGAATACAATTAGGCCTAAACCACCTGTGGAAAAAACAAATAAACCTTTGGACTTATGTCTATGTTTGGTCACCTCTCCAATGCGTCGCCCGATCGTTCTTCGTCCATGACCAATATTGTCAGCGGGTAAATTAGGCTACTTCAGGTGTAGACCAATGCTGGCCATGTAAACTTGCAGCAAAAAGTATTCTAGCACGTAGGCTATTCCAGCATGCGGTTCCATAACAGCTGTTATAGTCCTTGTTAATTTCTCTGAGAAAAGGCACGTATAGGCTCACCTGAATCCTTTCCCTTTCTCTCTCTCTCTCTCTCTCTCTCTCTCTCTCTCTCTCTCTCTCTCTCTCTCAGA
>JAODUG010092604.1:0-11862 GCA_027564795.1 Aphredoderus sayanus | reverse complement strand
ATAGCCCACACACCCCTTGTGCCTGCCTCCTCCGTCTGCGTCTACGGCCCCCTTGGTGGCCAATGGCTGCATAGCCTATCGCTATTGGCTCACCGAACCACGTTGGCTCAGACTCGGGGGTACTCTCTGACCGCGTTGCAGTAGCCGCGGCCGGGAGAATCGGCGGTAACCGATCTCTGGTACCCTCTCGAACCTCCTCATCGCCAAACGCAGCCCAGAGCTGGTCCATAAACTCCCGATAACCGGGTAGTTGTAGGTCGGGATGATAACCGCGCGCCACCGCCCACTGGGAAGCCCGACCCGCGAACAACAGCACCATGTGCCGCACCCTGTGATCCTCCTCGAGCCATGCAAATTTCTCCGCATAGGCCTCGAGGAAGATCGCAAGGGTCCCGGGTGTCCCATCGAAACATTCGGATGCGGACATCCGGGTGTCGCGGGCCGGACCGACCCCCGGTCGGGACAACGCCAAACCGCGTCTCGTCCCCGAGCCGAGAGCCGTTTCCCCGTAGGCGGCGACGACCAGCTCTGGGAGGAGAGGAGCGAACGTAAACGCCTTACCGGTGAACGAGTCCGCCGTCCTCCGGTCCTCTCCCCTCGGTGCCAACGACAAGCCACGCCGAGCCAAGTCCGCCGCTATCCGGCGGTCCACCATCGCCCACTCGTCCAGGATAGGAGTCGCCATGAAAAACAAAAACTGCACTCAAAAAGAAAAAAGGAAGGCGCGGGTGGGTTTTTCTGTCACGCGTCAAGCGTGAGTGCAGGTGCTGAGCGAAAGTAAAGAGACGAAAAGCAGACGAAACTCCAAAACTAGGCCGTTTAATAACAAACATAAAATACAAACGAGACGTGTGACGGTCTAAGTGTCCTTTTAAACAAGAGCAACGTAAACACAAAAACCCACAAAGGAAACAATGCCCAAACCCCGACTTAAATACTACACTAAACACCCAGGTGAAACCTATACATAATCAACCCAGGTGCGTGCAATGTCCGTGATTGGGAGTCCTGCCGGCGAGACAGGAAACCCTTACAGTTACAGTTCCCTCGATTTACATTTACATTTATAGCATTTAGAAGAAGCTTTCATCCAAAGTGACTTACATGTAGTACATTTGTCAGTAGTTGGAGAGGTCATATACCAGCAATTGTAAGCAGACAATATTCTAAATAGAACAATTGCAGCATAATGTCATTATGTCTACTACAACATAATCAACCATATTAAAAACACAAACTAATCAAGTACTTAGTATGGTTTTTATTTAATTTTTTATTTAGAAGGAGCATAAGTGCATGGGAGGTAAGTGCAAGAGGAGTAAACAAGGGATTCAAAGTGACACTTAGGGAGATAGGAGAGAGGTGGCCAGGTTGTTGGTGGAGGTACCAAGGTGGATTGTGAAGAGATATGTCTTGAGTCTCTTACGGAAGATGGGAAGGGTTTCTGTTCAATTCTGACTGATGCTGAAAGCTCGTTCCACCACTGTGGTACCAGGATGGAGAATACATCTCTGTGGAGTGAGCAGCTTTGAAACCAGACTTGTGAGGGTCCAGAAGAGTATTCTTCAGTTGAGGGTAGTAGGGAGAGCACAACAGAGGAGAGAGGAGGGGGAGAGGGTATTTAGGTTGTGATGGGAAACAATGTGATTGGGAGGGCAGAAAGAGGATTCAGGGAGAGGGAGAATGAGATGAAGTGATGGTCAGACACTGTAAGAGGGATGACCGAGAGTGTGTTAGCCAGGCAAGACCTGGTGAAGACAAGGTCTAGAAGGTTTCCTGCCCTGTGTGTTGGAGGGGAGGGTGATACTAGACTGGTCTTATGATATATAATATTTTGCCATGCTATATATTTAAATTAATATGTGGATGCTACACTGTCTGAATATAGCCTATAGTCTAAAAACAACACAGATAATTCTCCGGCAGATTTAATGTGCTGCACCGCAAGATGACTCGAAATCTGGCATACATTAGTTGAGACATTCGATTTGATCGTTACCACTGTTCACGTCCAAATTGATATGCCTACCTTTGCGTGGAAATGATCGTATGCACAGATTTGTCGTATGCAAGTTTAATAAATGAGGACCACTGTATCTCAGGCAAATCTGTTAACTTTAAATTCAATTTATTGTCATAATGTTGAAAGGATGTTGTCATGGGACAAGTCGACCAAACATAGACAGTAGATTGCCTGCCTAGACAGAATGGATGACTTCCATTTCCTGAAGCCATGCATAAAAACTGGAAAATCGTTGGCTTCCATGTTATGGATTTAGATAATCAGAAAAATCACAGGACAACCAAACACATTTGTTATAAGGTAATGATATAATTACTATACAATATACGTTTTATCATAGTGAACTATCAATTTTTATTTTCTAAGAGTTGTCGATCGTAACCAGAAGAATGTACTGTAGTAACCTAGCCTACATAAACCATTCACTTTTAATGACCATTGCTGCCCTCTGTAAGTAGGATACTGTACAGTATTCATTTTATTTTAAGATTGTCTACTTAAAACATACATGAATATATTCAGATTGCCGTTAGTTTCGACAGTAGCCGGCAATTCTCCTCTCAATCTTCCATCCAAATAATAGTTTGCTGCCAGTTATCACATTTCACCTTTATTGTGATAGGCTTCTGAGCAATATTTCTCATTAATTGAAACTAAAAACATCCCAAATTAAAGCGATGGCTTTCTTTAGCTACCAGTAGGATTCATTATTGTAGAACATAGGCTAAGATACCAGCGGTAAACCTATTTTTTATTATGAAATACCAGTACGTACAGTATCTATATCCTGCAGGTTTCCGATTTCTCACATTACTGTTAATTACACTATGTTGGATGCATGGTTGGATGTATGGTTGTACGTTGTTACAATACCCGTCCTTAAAAACGGTGGGTCTGGCTAACTCACAACTGGCAAAAGGACCGCTTGTCCGAGGTCGGGTCGCGGGGACAGCAGCTCCAGCAGCTCCAGCAGCTCCAGCAGGGGACCCCAAACTTCCCTTTCCCGAGCCACATTAGCCAGCTCTGACTGGGGGATCCCGAGGCATTCCCAGGCCAGTGTGGAGATATAATCTTTCCACCTTGCCCTGGGTCTTCCCCGAGGCCTCCTCCCAGTTGGACGTGCCTGGAACACCTCCCTAGGGAGGCGCCCAGGGGGTATCCTTAACAGATGCCCAAACCACCTCAACTGGCTCCTTTCAACGTGAAGGAGCAGCGGCTCTACTCTGGGTTCCTCTCAGATTGGCGAGATTCTCACCCTATCTATAAGGGAGACGCTAGCCACCCTCCTGAGGAAACCCATTTCGGCCACTTGTGCCCGCGATCTTGTTCTTTTGGTCATCACCCAACTTTCATGACCATAGGTGAGGGTAGGAACGAAAATTGCCTGGTAGATGGAGAGCTTTGCCTTCCAGCTCAGCTCTCTTTTCGTCACAACGGTGTGGTAAAGCGATTGCAATACCGCTCCCCCTGCTCCGATTCTCCTGCTCCAAGACCCCGAGGTACTTGAACTCCTTAACTTGGGGTAAGGACTCTACCTGGAGTAGGCACTCCATCGGTTTCCTCCGGAGAACCATGGCCTCAGATTTAGAGGTGCTAATCCTCATCCCAGCCGCTTGGATGCGAACCGATCCAGTGCTGATGGCATCATCGGTCTGTGACCAGCAGCACTGCTGGGCGTAAAGTGATTAAATAGCCCTAAGAAGGGAACCCCTCACACCATACTCCCTCAGCACCTCCCACAGTATCTCACTGGGGACCCGGTCATATGCTTTCTCCAGATCCACAAAACACATGTAGGCATACTCCCAAGCCCCCTCCAGGATCCTTGCAAGAGTAAAGAGGACCGAACGTCCTTCTCCATGTCTTCTCCAAACTTCTCCCACACCCGCTGCTTTGCCTCTTTCACAGCAATTAACAGCTAGAAATGCATACGTGGCATAACGACCTTGGTTGGACATTTCAAAGGGACTAATATGTCTGCAAACCATTTCCATTGATTAACCTATGATAGTGTTAGGCTGTGACTGTTTTTTTGTTGTTAATATAGTCTTGCTCAAAACTGTAGCCTACTATGCCTTGAATTAGTGCAAAAAATGCACATTTGTGTTCAAATTCACTAGAAAGCAATAGAAATACAGAAATACATTTTTAATGCTAAAATGTTTCCAGTTGCCAGACTTAATGTATCATCTCCCCAATATAAAAAACAGTCTAACCAATGCACAATGAACAATCATAGAAGCATATTTTAATGGGACCTATTCATTGATATAGATCTACAGTGAAATGTTTATCTTTGTATGTCACATCCTCATAAGGGGCTGAGCCCCCTATAGGTCTGATCCCAGAACCCTGCTGCCAAGTCTACTGCTCGTCTGCTCATGCGTCAGCAAATGTAAATGCTAACATGAATCTTAACGGGGGGCCCCCTCTCTGCCCCTCCCGTCACTCAGCTCCTTGACTACGTTTCAGCATATTTCCAAGCTGTGCAGTGGGTGGAGTCAGGCTCAGAGCTGGGGTGAAGTTACACTTTCAATGAGACTTCCCAAACTGATGTGTAAAGCATTGCTGCCAGTCTACACTCCATTGACTGCTTTGAGTTGTGTGTGTGTGTGTGTGTGTGTGTGTGTGTGTGTACCTATGGTTTGTGGCTGTTTGGGGGGTCCTCTACCCCAAACCAGACCTGCCACAGCCTAGACCATGACACACACACACACAAACCACAAAACCACCAACTTTACACACCACAGCATTAGCCTGGCAGCCTATTGGGTGTACAATGTACAATGTACAAGCAAAAATGGCATTGTTGATGTTTGTTTTGGTAATAGAAACATGATTGGAATCCATGGTAGCCATTTCAGCTGCAGTACTGGCAGTGTTCTAGTGTCTCTCTCTCTCTCTCTGACACACACACACACACCCCATAGTCTAGAGCAGTGCTATTCCATTCCAGTTCCACTGCCCTGCAAGTTTTATATGTGACCCTGCTTTGACTGTCAGTTTTGTGTGTGTATGTGTATATGCATATGTTGGTGCGTGCGTGCACATGCATATGCACACCCATACACACGCATATTTATATCTTAATCACCCTCCTCCATATAAGGAGTCTAATTAGCTGATGGGGAGAGGAGAGGAGATGGATGGGCACATGTTGGAAGCAAAAGCTGATCTCTTCGTCCAAAGTAAAGAAACCTGAGCCATAGTTTCTACTCCGTCTGTCAGCAAGAGGAAAGAGGGAGATAATTACTGTCATTGGGGAGGTGGGGGGAGTAATTGTCTTGTTCTCGTTTGGAGCTTCAGATAAAATATAAAAACCCAGCTTGTAGAAGGAGAGCTTGTAGAGAAGAAAACAAGCGGAACTTCCCACAGTCCGATCCAACCGCCGCCTGTTCCTCCTCATCTATCTCCCCTCTTCCTTGTCTCCTCTTTTTCTCTCCTTCGCTGTCCTCTCCCTTCATCTCTCCTGAACTCCCCCTACTCCTCTTCTTTCCTATCTCCTCATTCCCCCTCATATCCTCCCTCTTTATCCTCTCCTTTCTCTTTCCAACAATTGCTCTTTTTGCTGGTATGTTTTTTTAGGAGACAGGAGGATTTATTGTTGCTTGGCTCTGAACTGTTATGATTTATGATGTTATGTTACGAAGACTTGTTTCTGCTGGAACAGTATGACAATACTAAAGGGCCATTGAGAATAAATGCACAAACAATAGCGCAGATCAAAAACCTATACTATTTACATATGTGGATTGGTGCCATTTGCAGCACATCTCGCAAATTTGACGCTAGACGTTTACAGCATTTAAAGAGACAGGCCAGGAAAATCATTAATTTTAGTCTTATGTAGTCATTAAAGGTAATACTGGTTTAATATAAACCTCAATAAACTATGAAAATAATATTCCAATGAAATTGAGAAATATTATGTTATATAGTTTCTTTGTTGATTTTCTGGGAGGAGTTAAAATGCAGCCGCTCTACATCACGGCCCTGCAGCTTTCAACACTATAAAACCTTCCAGTCACGTTGAGTCTGAAAACTGATTAGCATTCGTTGTTACAGTATTTTGAGAAATCATTACAGTATTTCCGTACATACAGTACTTGTTTTCTCAGAATCCCTTATTAAAAATTGATTATTAGATATAGTTATTTTCTCTTAATTCCTTATTCTAAATGTTCTTCTCGTGGTATCTGCATAACAGTAGCGGAGCTATGTAGCATTTGTTAACCGATCCATCAACATTGGATGTTGGAGCCCTGTCGCTGGGAGGAATCCGACAGTTCCAGGATGCACTAAAAGATCATATGGTGATGACATTCCAAAGAATATGTGGGTTGTCGTTTTTGACTGGCTATGGATCCAATTAAAAACGCGCATGAGCATGTGCAGCGACCATCTTCAGAAGCCGGACAGCTTTCACAGCTACCACTTTATTCATTTTGGTTTGGCGAAAGTCTTTACCTTGTTAACTGAGCAGTTGTCACGCCGACGTCCCGCGGTGAGGCAGGGCCTGCCGAAGGGGCGCGCTCCCACGTGCCTTCCCCGGAGTACTGATAGCCAGTCTGTGACAGGTGGCAATCAGGGACTCCCACACCTGTGTCTCGTCTTGTCATTACCTTGTGTCTTTATATACCTTTCTTTGTGTTACCCATTTGCGGATTATTTAGCATTTGTCTTTGTAAATTACGTTGCCTTTTGTTAATAAACTAACTTTGCTAAGTTAACTTATGCTTCAGCTCTTTAGTTTGTTACAGCTGTGCCTTCTTTTCCACATATTCCTACCTGGAATTATCCTTCCACCGACTTATGATGGTTTATGTATGGAGTGGTTCGTCATTTCATTCAAGTGGTTTCTGGCTACCTTTCCAGCAGAGCCCCAGCACATCAGCCAGGGATGGTTGATGTGCTGACTACAAGTGATGTTCAGAGCCAGTGTGGTGACCTATCAATTCTGCAATGAGCTGTAGGATGTCAGACCCAGAATCTGGAATACACTCCCCCCATACACATGCCAGGCAGACTAATTTCCCTCAATGTCAAACCTCCTCAAAACACCTTATCCAGGATGCATACAACCTTGACCTCCTACTGTAGGATGTCTCCTCCCCCAACTCCCTCCTCTTCCTATTACACGTTACATTTTCTGTTTATAGGCTACAACACTTTTTGTTTGCTTTAGTCTATTGCAATTTATTTATTAGTTGTAAGAGGTCTTTGGGTGTCTTGAAAGGTGTCCCTAAAAAAAGAAAAATGTTTGTGTATTGTAGCCCTTCTTTGAATGCTAGGAAGGCACATACTACGTTAGTAGGCCTGTTACATACAATATATTGTAGTGTTACTTTTAACATTAGAAATTGTTTTCTGTTTACATGGTTTACAATCTGTACACACCGCATTTCTCTCCTGGCAGCAAATGCTATCTGCTTCTGTATGCATGGAATCCCAATTTCCACAGGAACACTTTGAGAAATTGAGGTTTATTTATTAATACGTTATCTTATGATTTACATTTACAATTGTTACAGGCAAAATCCTGACCATATAGCATTGTTAAAACAAAACAAATCTCCTTCCACATGAAAATGCAACTGCATGCTTTTAAGCTTGTGAAGAAAAACGCCTCATGTAAACAAAGGATACAAGCTGACGTTATATGCCAGAAAGTCAGTTTTCTCTGTTTAACCCTTCCGCTGTCCCAGGGTTCATAATGCGCTACCAGCAGAGGGCACCAACTATGGAATGTCAAATGTCTGTGTTGTGGCTGGCTCCCTCTACTGGCCAAAATAAATAGTGCAATGGGTAATTTTGACCCATTGCATATGTATATGTATATGTGTGATGCCCCTCACCTCCAGCTGATTGAAGGCACCTGGCTGACTGGTATTTACGGGCTGTTTTAGCCATTGGGCTGTGGCTCGGTTGGAGGCAGGACAGTTCCTTGATCCCGAGTCCCCACGGATTATGTTTGGATTACACTCTGTTTTAAACAACACATTTTAGATTCAACCCTATACCTAACCCTACCCTAACCTAACCCTATATTTAAATAAAATATATATGATACATTTATTTCCTGTGGTTTTTTGTTATTCTATATCCGACCAGGAGCTGGGGCGTGGTGTATGTGTGTGTGTGTGTATGTATATATATATATATATATATATATATACAGTAATTAAAGAAACGTCACGCACTATCGTCCTATACGGGCAAGAAGCGTGTCATATAATGTCAATGCAATCTTGCTAATCACTGTCAAATAGGCCTATTAACTTTCCAGAAATACTCTCCCATAATTGTATTAAACCTGTAGAACTTTTTGTGTTTAGCAAAGCATTTACCGGCTGTGTAGAATGTAAACAGTGCCACTATTGCCATGTGACATTAATAGTTCATTGTGATTGGTTAAACTCATTTTATCACCTGGTGAATGTTCAAAAAATTGACCTTGAAGTGAATAAATTATGTCACATATTCGTGTATTCGTGTATGGTGTCATTTACTATAATGCATTTAAAATAGTCACTTTTTCGTGCCTGGTGGCCGGATTTGCCACGGAGCCAGGTCGGGCACAGCCCGAACAAGCAATGTGGCACCCTCCTCTCCATCCTATGGGCCCACCACTCACGGGATGAACCGTGGGGGTCAAGTGTGCTGCCATATGGGTGGCAGTGAAGGTCAGGGACCTGGATGGACCAGACCCAAGCAGCAGAGGCTGGCTCTGGGGATGTAGAACGATACCTCTCTGTGCGGGAGGTGGACCTCTTACCAGTGACGTGCGTTCAGGGTAGGCAAGGTAGGCACAGCCTACCCTGGAATAATATTGAGTTTCAATAAAATCGACATTTGATTTTATGCCAAATAAATATTTTTTCTGATGGAATGAATTAGTCATATATAATATACTTTATATTACGTTTTATTTAAAAATGTAGCTCGACTTCGTTGTTTTAATATGCCCGTCATCTACTGCAGTTTGTGCTCTGGCACTTCCTCGTTTAGTTTTTTTTTAAATGGTGACATAGGTGATAAACATTTCTATTGGCTCAATCGCTCTCACCACTCGCTCTCTAATGTTCGCGGCCTCTGACTGTTCAGCTCTGCTCCTCACTAAAGCACCGATCATACCCAGGGCAGGCATGCCTACCTTGGCTGCTTTCATTCTATTGGGTTGGCGCAGGGCTGCGCATGCGCAGGCCACGTTGCCATAGTTACAAGCATCGTAATAATGTGCCAGGATAGGCAGCGCATCATTTTCTTACCCTGGTTCTATGGCCCAGAATCGGCTTGATGAGGGCGTGGTTATGCCGCTCCCTGTCAATCAAAAGTTTGCTACTGTTCATCTCAGCTCCGCTAAGCTACTGTAGAGCATTAAAAAGCACGATAAGCTAGCTGCTAATGCAGTATGGACGTGTGTGGTCTAGTTTACAATGGTTTTCCATCTTCATATTATGAAAATACAATAATGACAAAAGGTAGACCAACGCCTTGAATTACAACAGCGTAAAGGGCAGAACATGACGAGGTACAGTAGAAAACATCGAGTGTGGGCTGCACTGAAGCTAGTCGAACAGATACATTATAACAGATATGTTATTTCCATGCCAGCTGTTTTGGCCAGACATTTTTGGTCAAGAGCTGGGTACAGTCAGTACAATCTGACCTGATGATGCGAGCCTTTTAAAATATGGAACATTTTTATAACTTGGAGGACACTCTCACATCCAGCTGGATGCAGGTACAGGGGTAGAACTGCATCTAAATAGGACTTTATCCCCGCGCAGGCCTAGACTGTCATCATCGGCCCTGGCCTCTATTGAAAAGTAAATGATTCATAAACAAATTCAACAAGGAGGAATAATACAGACGATTAATCAACATATTCGTTGAGAACGAATGGATTTTCGTCTTCAAAAGTTATTTTACTATTTAGTTAGTAGGCTCTGTTTTGAAAGGTGCAGTACACACAGTTTATTCTTCACTGATCAAGTCATAGCCTGCCTATTTATTGGTGCGCACTGCGCAGAGTAGACACCAGGATTGTTATCCAGTACGCAGGTAGCCGCTCTCTCTCTGTCTCGGTATCGCTCGCTCTGAGTACAGCAGAGAGTAGAGGATAGCCTACCGTTGTTTACATGTGTTATGCCTGTAACAGGGCTCCAGACTACCAACCCTGTCAGCTGATAAAACAGGGACAACATCCCTGTCAGGGATAAAACTATGCTTGATTTTGCTGCGGCTTTTGTGAAATTATGCGATGCATTTTGTTCTGTTTATTTCATAAAAATCTTCTTTTTGTGTACATTTTGTACAATTGTTCTTATAACACCAGGTGTCCAATTTGTAATTAAATAAATTAAATTAAATAAATTAAATTAAAACATGCATCTAAAATTATTATTTCACAAAAAAAAAAATAGGAAAACTGCTCTTTTCTTTTCTTTAATAAACACAGCGTTTATGAACATGCAGTGTAAGAAGATGATAAATGGTAGACGAGGGTCTATATCTCAATGTCGTCACGGATTTCATCCTCAATGTCTTCCTCCCCATGCTCCTCCATTCCAATTGCTCCACTACGAAGTCGTTGGTTGTGGTACATGAAGACCAAGGCTCGTAGGTTGTTGTTGGAGGTTGATCGTCGGCGGCTGGATAACACAAGCTTGTAGATACTGTTGCTTCGCTCAGCATCAGCTGAGTTAGAGACCGCATCTTTGTATCTTTTGGCCAGGATGCTCAGCACAGGGAGTCTCTCTTGAAGACCATTCCAAAAGACATCCAAATCTACCACTCCACTCACTGAGGCTGCCAGTGCTGCTGGCCCTAGATTAATAAAGTAAGCATCCAGTTCATCTCTTGGTACCTTGCTGAAGCCTGGAATAGCCTTGTAGTTTGACACACTGTCAGCCATGAATGAAATGTGACGTGAAAAACCCTCACTTCTTGGGGGAACTTCATACCAGGCTGTCCATCTGTCATGTACTTTGTGAGTTTTTCCTCTGCATTATTGTATGCCTCCTCAACAGTGCACAATATTTTAGTTTTCAAAGCAAAGGGCAAGTCGTCAACTGCATCAAAGTAATGAGAACAAGCCTCGTACTGTAGTACTTTGTTGGCTGCGATGTTCATCTGCAAGTCCTCCAAGTAGTGGAAGACCTTTGTTGTCACAGGGCATCTGCTCTGAAAAATGTCAAGAAGCTGTAGGATGACTTTGCACTTATCTGCCATGATGTTCAGCTGAATCTGCAGCAACTGAACCAACTCTGGGTCTTGTAGCATCTCGCTGAGTTTCTCCACAGACTGTGGTGCACTTCTGCTGCACACCTATGAATAATAAAGAATACAAAAAAAGAACATGAATGATTCATTTTATTCACTGTAATAATGGCTTAGAAAAACATTCATATATCATCATTTCATCTTAATTACAATTACATAAATAACAATTAACTAAATCATACATTTTATTTAACATGTTATTTATACATTTTCAGAGGGCATGTACATTAACCCTCATGATGTCTTTCGGGTCAAACTGACCCAATGCACAACCTCTTTGTGGCAGATAGAAGGCGCTAATCCTAATTATACAATTTACACAGACACATGATGTGCACTGCTGGCACAACAACGTGTGAGTTTGAAACCCAAGGACAACAGGATGTCACGGTGTGCCGACGGGAAGGACCCAAACGCACGACGAGAGGTGGGTACAGGGTTTTATTAATCAAACAGCAGGTAACAGGCAGGTAACAGGCAGGTAACAGGCAGGTAACAGGCAGGTTGCACGGCGACAGAGATGGGACGCTGTTGACCTCAGAGGAGGTAATAGC
>JAODUG010092551.1:0-11866 GCA_027564795.1 Aphredoderus sayanus | reverse complement strand
TTGTTGCTACAAACTATAGCTTTCTTTTTGGCTCTAATGACATTTTTCTCTAAGATTTTAATTAATGAGGATATCAAAGGACAAAAAACATGCATTCAGCATTCACCCCTGGCATGTTCATATGTCGAAATCCTACATCTCAGATCTTTCCTTTATAACAGACATCATGTTTCGGGTCCTTTCAGAATTTGACAAGAGCCTTCCTGATCTTACAGTATGTTGCCATCTACTGTTGGTATTGTAAAACTCATTTTGGTTCTCAATGTCATTTTTTGTTGTTTAAGAAAAACAACTGTGTAACAGTAGCTGCTTACATGGCATAGAGGTTAATGAACTGGGCCATGACTTTGAAAGTCTTGAGATTGAATCCTCATTGGAGAAGCATCCTGGATTACAGTGAAATTAATTTGCAGTTTTGACCTATCCATTTACTCCATTTGGCATACTCTCTGCAACACACTTCAATTTCATGCTTGGACCCCGATCATTGCCGATTGCGGCTATATTTATTATTATTATTGTTATTATTATTATTATTATTATTATTATATGCCAATATTTAATAGTACAAATAAAAGTATATTGCCCATAGGCAGTTTTATATACATGTTTCCCATGCATTTACTTTGCTGAAAAAATAAGACAAAATTGCCTAGTATTATTCATAATGTACTACACGATACAGTACCAAGATCTGTCCAATTCTTACAAATGAAAGGAAATTCAATGCAGAATCAATCTCCTTAGGCACCTTAAGACTTATTTTGAATGAAAATATAATTTGTTTGATTAGTCTGTGATTACCTTAGAGTGTAAAATGTCAAAACCATAAAACAAACGGTCATTTTAAAAGTGAGTTTTAATAATATTCACTTGTCTCGACTTGTGTTGAGACTTGAGACAAAGTAAAGATTTAGTGTTAGATTTTGATGAATGATGAAACTAACAGTGGGAAAGATATGAGCAGACCCAGGCAGGACATGATAATGGATTGGAGGGAAAGGGAGCGAGAGAGAATGAAAATGGAGAAAATGGAGAAAAGGAAAAAATATGGAGATAAAAAAGAGGTAGTGGACCCCACTGTATGTACATCCATGGCTATATTTTTAAAAAGCATGCAAATTGTGTGCCAATTTCTGCTTGAAAGTAGTATCTGGGCAAGAATGTATATGTATAATACATCAGATTTTTGTTTATTTCATCTTTTAAGGCCCCCCCATTGACAACTTTTCACATTTTTGTGGTGACCTTTTTTGTTGAATGTGCAATATGGGTGGGACTGATTTGGAGTAGGGTGGGGAGATAATAGTAGAACATGTCTCTCTTTACTGCTATCTGTGCATCATTTTTGCAACACTTAAAAAAACACTAAAACACAATATAATGTGGATCTATTGATAAAAGAGAATTCATATTGTAGGGTAAGTCTGGTTTTGTATCATGGACCGCAAAAAGTAGCAGTATTTCAGATGAATGCGAAGAGAAACGCTAGACTCTGTGATTCAGTCTAAAGAGCCATAGCGTCATCCATTTCATACCACAACATACAACCCAAACTCGTCTTGTCTCTATGAGCTTTTACAGCATGCCACAATACTAGTAAATATGATGTTTGTAGTAGTTTGTTGGATTTTACGGTAATGGTGTCTCACTCGTGACTAAAGTCCCACATCTGAGACACCTCTAATGAGATTGCCTTCTAAAATGCCCAATTGGCAACATTGTAAGATGCTGTGAAGTAATTATTATCTTGAACCCATTCTAATTTAGTGTTCCTGGAATTATGGTGACTCATGACACCCGTTGTGAAACATGCGCACACACAAACACACAAGTTAGTTTGTCATTATGTAAAGTCTTCACACCTGTATTTTATTATCTGGCTTAATTGACTGTGATCTATACAGCTTATGTATTGTACATGTATGTTTATAGAATTTAGCAGATGCTTTTATCAAAAGTTTCTTATTTGTCAATAGCTGAATAGGTCATTCACAAGTTATCATATAAGCAAACATCACAATGACACCAGGGCTAACTTAGTTATCCATTTTACAACATTACTATTAATATATCATTGAATCCTCAAAGTAATTGCTAACAATCTAAATAACAGCAGTGTTTAATTTACTAACAGCATGAAATATAGTTTAGCTGAAACAGATATGTTGTCTAAATAATTTATTTTGTAATGTAAAAATAGTTTAAAGTATTTAACTGAAAGTAAGCAATATCCATTTTTATTATTCTTATAGAAAGATTCTGTCTGGCATCCACTCAATGACCCACTTCAAATATGGATGGAGAATGCTACAGTAAATCTGTGAGCTGTCTGTCTGGGAAAAACAAGCTTTCATGTCTGGTGACTTAATGACTACTTATTTGAACATATGTCAGTGCATTTGTTCTTGCCTGTAAAGATATGGAAATTCTAAATTCAGGTATTCTTTATTGTCCCAGTGAGGATATTTGTTCTCTGCAGTATAGACCCACCCTAATGAAAACAAATGACTACATATTCAGGACGACAGCATGTGGATTACTGAGTGACTGTTATTACTAAAGAAATTAAGATTGGTAATGGTGAAGACAATATATGAGTGACTTCAGTCTTTTCAGAGAAAAGGGGAAGGTAAGGCAGTGGTAGTCTGGTATGGCAAGGAACCTCTCAGGATTTGTTTTACTAGAATGTACTTTCCGGTGATTTGGCCTCAGGAAGTGTTTAATTCAAGGATGCAAGGCCTTGGGTTCCTGCTATTTTCTGTGCATGTGTACCAATGACCTGCAAGAGCATTCACAGCCCATAAACATATTGTAGTTGTGCACCAATAATGCTACACAAAAAAGCATCTACCCAGCATCTGAAATCAAGGAAATGGGGAATGTGTGTGACTTGTGTTATAGTATGTTATACAGAGGTCTTTGTCTGCCGCCAGGTTGCTGTTCTTTATTGTTGTAAAGTTGTATAAATCTATAAATCTTAGTTCGTGTTCTAACATGTAGAACATGTACAGTGCCAAAACTCTGCTTCCTTCCAGCTTTCCCCTGGGATGGGTCGTGCCAGCATGTTGGATCCACACATAATTTAGTGACTTCCAAGTCGTTTGTAAGATATTTACAGTGCACAGCACATCTTCCTCTCTTTGTGTGACACTTCTCCGCTGGAAAAATACTGTCATATGTGTGTGTATGTTGTCTCCTCTTGTTGTCCCTGGCACAATAAACCAAAAAAGCAGAACAGAACAACCTAGTTGCACAGAAATAGAATTGTGTAACGGAACATTGGAACACTTGGAACTAGACTTGAATTTGAAGTATTTATCAAGTTATATATTGTTGTTTTGTTATATTGTGTAATCTATTGTTTTTTAGTTTTTTTATGTGGTGGGTATGTCCAAGGTGTATCACAATGCAAAGAATCTAAAACACACTTTTGATTTAGCAGGATGTATGGCTATGATGGCAAGTTTACCAAAAAAAAAAGGGGAAAATATATACTTTACGAGCCAGACATGTTTATTAGCTTTACTTATATGGGCTAGGTTTACTCAAGGAGTATTGCTTTTCGCATTTGTAAAGTACATTACTTTGGGGGCCAGGAAACAGCCAACAGGTTGATGTGTTGGAAGGTAATTTGCTCTTTATGGCAACTGGCATTGTGATAAGAGATGTGTGAATGTCTGTCTGTCTGTTTACTGCAAGATGTGTACCTGATCCATAATGCTGTAAGTAATTTGGCGTAAAAGCTAAATTACCTAATTGTAGTGGTGATCATAATAAAAAAAAAATGGAAGTCATATTTTTCTGTCATATTAACCCTCGTAATGTACTCAGAAATATTGAATGTGGCCACATGGTGGCGCCATCTGATTGTGTATGATTTGTGTGTTTTTCAATTGGCGTTGCTGAGTGTATTTATTTCTTTATTAATTATATATTTATGTATTTATGTTGATTTTTGTGCCTTTTAACCCTGTTGTTGTCCTCTGGTTTCAAACACACACCTTGTTGTGCCAGCAGTGCACATCATGTGTGTGTGTAAGCTGTAGAATTAGGTTTAGCGCCCTCTATCTGCCGATTTGGGTCATTTTGACCCAGAGTACATTACGAGGGTTAAGGACCATGTAAATAATTGTTTTTCTTTGTTTTCAGGGGATATCATATTCAATGCTCAGTACCCAGATCTACCGCCAGATTTTATCTTTGGGGAGGATGCTGAGTTTCTACCAGAACCTGCAAAACTACCGGTGGGTATTTTTACTGAATAACCTTTACCTTAAGGCAACCCCACTGCTATATAAGAGTCTACAGCAGCACTGAGCCCCACCATGTTCCCATTGTGAATGCCCACGTCTCCACACAGTCACCCATTTGACTGACTGACGCATACTGTAAAAACAGTTGCAAGCATAATTCAAGTGTCTCTCAGATCTATGTATTGCAGTTTTTCTTATCTTCTAATAACATTCTATTTCACCTTTTCCTGTGCTGCACAAAGAAAATAAAGGTGGACAGGCAGATTTAGTTGCCGATCATAATTGTGCTGGCTCAATGTATTGAATTTTGCTACATGTACTACCAAGAGGAGGTAGTATGGAGGTAGAAGTAGCATTTAGAATATACTGAAATGTTCTAACAAATTTACAGTCCTAAAATAAATGAATAATTAGCATATTTCGGGCAGATCACATAATCAAACTGATTATGTACTACTGTCCAATACATGAATAGAAATGAATAAGGCGGCCTTTTTAATTCCCCCACACACTTGCATTACTGTAGCTGCAACTGCAGACAGCTTACTAATCTCTCCTGCATAACTTCAAGCAACTCACCAACACTCACCCCCACCCCCAGTTTCACCTTTAATGCTGTATTGTACTTTATATCTGTAATATGATGATTCTGGGGGTTCAGGGATTTTGTATAGTCCTCCCTTTAGGGGGTATTCTTTACAATATAACCATATACAGTAGTGACTGCCAGTCTGTTGTGCGGGAGTGATCTTGAAATGAAGATTAAAATGTAAGCCATTGGTTAGTTAGAGGTGACGCAAGACAGCCTGAGGCCAGGCAGTACTGTATGCTATTGTTGTTGTTGCTATTAGGCTACTGCCGTTTACTTGCCCACAATGCTATTTTTAAGACCGGTAACACAGAGAAGTTAAATTCCCCAGCCTGTGTCAGAGTCTGGGAGACAGGAGGGGAGTATTGCTCACTGTCTCATAAATCCAGCTGTGCACATATGGGGAAGTACCCAGGTTGAGTCCGTGCTTGGCAGCCTGTGCTTTGTTTATTCCCTCATTTTACATTGTTGCTTAATCTTTCTGCTCATTTTCAAAATTCATCTTTGTCACCCTATCCTCAAGAAATCATTGTGCCCATTTTCACTAAGTACCTCCCACTAAGAGTAAAAGTCTAACATTTTCCCACCACACGGCAAAGGAGATTAGTAGACAGTACTCATTGTTTTTTCATTCTTTTCAGCGGTTAACTTTGAATGGCAGTGTGAATATGGAAAGAACTGTGCAAACAGCCGGACCAGGTGTCTGCGAAATATTTCTAGGTTACCAGCCAAAATCTTGACAGAATGATAAAACTTTTTGGTCTTAAAATAATGATGTTCTCCCCATTAAAACAAGCTTGTTATGCACACACAGAAAGCATGATCTGGTAATATATGACAATAACAGTAAAGCACAAAAACAACAGGGTTCTGGTCTTTCTTTATCCAAGGGGGTGAGCATTAGACTAATTTTAGCACCTTTCTCAGTGGCTAGTTAAATTCCTAATGCCTCAGCAAAATGTTCCTCTTGTTTACAGCCAGCTAAGGGTATCATTAGCCTTCTCTATTTAGACTTGTTAGTTTTGTGTCTCTTCATTCAAAGGGCTTTGAGGAGGTTTCTTGTATATATGTTTTGGAAGGAAACATGTATTCCAGTCTGAACAAAATTGCACAAATCTTCCCTCCACCATGTCCCTGGATCCATTTTAAACATTTTGGTGTTGGTAATATTTAGTTTAGACCTGCATTTTGACTATACCGTTAAATTCCCTCCTTCTGAATAACTACTGGAGAAAGTACATGTAATTTACTATTGGCATTTAAGAAACATTTTAAATGTCAGCAATAAATACAGATGATATTTACCACACTGATACCAGATGCATGAATAGTTAAATATTGTAAGTGCTTGTAATATTCATTCTGTCATATTCAGCAAATATTTCCTCATGCTAATTAGCTGCCCATTATGTGTTTATTGCTACAATTAGAATGTGAACACAAAGTGGTGCAGACTGCACCACACAACAATATCATAGCCTTGGCAGTGGGTTTCCAGTGTGTGGGGCGGAGCTTCATGTATCAACAAGTTTTCTCTAGAATGACAGACGTTCAAGACATTCTATAATGGTCTGGCTAGACAAAGAAAACTCACACACCCACAAAATACTGTACATGTTCACATCAGAGGTTCCATGACCCATGGAATGCTGTGACTATACTGTATATGCTTAATGAACAGTCAAAGGCGGCCTGTAGACCATGGGGAATTGGCCACCATGGCCATTTCCAATGTCAGAGCTTTAATATGTATAGGTTTGTTCTTAATTTGTCATTAGTTTGGGCTATCATTTGTAAGTTGGTCCTTGTTAGTGTGATGTATTAAAGCAGCCACATTTGCCACACAACAGGCAAACAGTTTGGTTTATTTTAGGATGAGGGAGTCATTGTTGCATATAAACTCCAAAATATTTAAGTAACCAGCAATGGCTTAAATTACCAGATAATGACCCCTTTAATGTTCTTCATCAATTAACCAAAGAGGCACTGAGGCAGGTTAAATGTTAAGTCGTATGCTGAGAATGTTGTTGTTTGTAATGTGTGTTTAAAAATAGGAACATTTCAAGTACAGTTTGTCTATATAAACTTGCATGTTGGTTGATGTTTTGTCATACTGAGAGGGCACTATCTTACACCGGGCACAAAGCGACGCATAGCATGAGGTTGTCATTTTCCAATCCAGCACCCACTTTGTTTAAATGGCAAATGCTGTCCATTTGAACACCCATGGGAATGTTGGTCTACAAATGGGGTGTGGTCAGGTGCGTTGTTGGCGCATTGCTATCTTGAGACAGCAGAAAGTGTTTGTGCTATTGACCAACAAATACCTGGTCTGAAGTCAATGTTGCAGTTTTTTGGTGTTATTTTAATGCCTCATTATCAAAATACAGTAGTAGTGTCTACAGGAGGTGCATTTTTGATGGTATGACATGACTAAGATTGGGAATGACTGCCCAGATATTGCTGGGAAAATAGCCTGTCCAAAACATGGGTGTATGGGGATGGAGTGCAAAGCTCTATATGCTTTATTATGTTGCATCATCCTTGTTTGTTTTTCTTATACAGTGACTAATGCCTGACAAATGGTTTTGTCAGGCATTAGGTTTTTATTTAATGATTCATCATAATATTGTTGATTATGATGATGTCAGTCTGAATATCCATTGTCAGTGCCTGCATTTGCAACCTGAACCTTGTATAGACCTATCCACTCTAACTCTCTTTTGACCTTTCTATGTGTGCTGATCAAGGCAAGACAGATGACGGGAGACAATAGGGGTCATGGAACAGTTTCTGCACCATCTCACATCTGGAGAGAGTAGTTACTTGTGTACCTATGAATATATTCCTGCTGCTGGCCTCTTGCATTTAGCAAACATCCCAGAATGGGGACATGACAGAAACATTGTTTTTCTATCTTGGGAAGGTGTGTGTGTGTGTGTGTGTGTGTGTGTGTGTGTGTGTGTGTGTGTGTGTGTGTGTGTGTACAACACATTAGAACATAATAGACCCTTTCTAGTCCAATGTGTTTTACTACTGTTTGCCCACCGCTCTTGACAGCTTTCAGAGTATTATATGTCATTTGACCCGTCTAGACTTGTCCAGAGCTCTACTTAGGCCCTAAACAACATTTTGGGAGTTTCCCTGGCACTTTGCATTTTTCTTAATGTGTGCGAGTGTGTTTTAACCCGGTGCTCTGTGGTCTTTCTAGCTACAGCATCAACATGTTTCCACTTATCCATACTGCGCCACTAGTTACACTGGAAATTCCGGAATGTGTTTGTGCTCTGTCCAGTATAAGCTTCTTCAGCAACTCAACTTCTTTAGCCAACCATTTGGTGAAAGAGACCCTTGCATAATTTGTTTAATATTTGTGAACCATTATTTGTTCACATCTCAGCTGCTAACATGAGTCAGTGTTATTACAACTAAAGTGGTAAAAGGTGTAATCTCTCTTGTTGTTTCCAGTGGCCTAATGGTATCTATTTGAGGGCAGTATTGTTTTCCACCCAGGTGAAGTCACATTTTCTTGTAGGTACTTGTAGGTCATTGTCAAAAATTTGGGAAATAACCATAGCTCCCACTGTGAAATGTCCATTTAATGACAATATAAGCTACTGTATCTTTAAGTTGGAGACGGAAGCATTTTTAAGTAGTTTAGCTCCCCTTCCCCGGTAATCCTGAATGCCAGGCATTGCCATGGGCAGCACTTCCTATCTACCAGTCCAGCTCGTCCAGTTACTTTTGTAACAATGGACCTCAGATGGCCCATTAAAAGGGTTATGTCGACCTAGGCATGGTGTACCAACTGTTGGACCCGCTTCCTTCCTGCTTTTTGGAATAATGAGTTCCAGCTTTTATTAGTTTATTATTGGCATGGCTCACTGACAGCTCTGGAAAGGCTTTCAGTGGTTACCCCATTGTTTTGTGCTAGAGATATTGTAGCTGCTGGTAGCTCTTAAACATCCAGTGGATGGCAGATAACTTGAGCATGGCATGCAGGCATGGGTCATATCAGTTACCTATATAGTATAGTTGTATACATGTATGTGACTAATGCAGACTGAACATAAATAAGAGTGGTAGAAAAAGCGCTGTTTCTGCCAACAAGTTTGTGTGTTGGTCCTGAGCCGCACAGTTCACTCAGTAGAAACACTATGGGATGATGATGCCAAGTGTCTGAAACACATGACAAGAGCAATTTAGTATGATCTTAGACTTGGCATTCTCGAGGGCAAAACAGGGCGTGAGCCCACACTTAAATTAGAGGCTAGAGATTAATTTAATACTTGGGAGTGTTTTATTTAAATTTATTCTTTTTAATTATTATTTTATCTTTTTATGTTTTTAATGCCTTGCAATTTCAACTCAACTGTGATTTATTGGATCAGGTTGCCAGCATCTATATAAATCATATTAATGACATAAAAACAAACATCTTCTTTTGGCCTATATAATTATCTTGGATTTTCAGATGCCAGCCCTCTCACTGGCCTAGCATAAATATTGTACTGAAGATGGTACAAACGGATGGCATAGAAAGACATGATCCAGTCATGCCTCTTCAGCACCCAAATTAGTTGCACATCTTGTTCTGTAATGAAAATACTTGTGCTGCTAATGTTCACTGCTGATATCTACAGCTCTAGTTCAGCTTCACAGAAGGAACATTACTCTGTACATTATTTTCTCAGAAAATCTCACGTTTCTAGTCAACTTATTTATTTATTTTAAATAATTGTATTATAATTAATCCCAAAGAGTGAGTCCAATATAATACGGTTGTAACAATAATGTTAATGGTTAGGTAACAAGCTAATGAATTGCTTCCCATACATAAAAGTGTCCTATTTTCAGACCTGGAAGCTATCAATGCTCTATCTTGTAGAGGAGTCAGGCTTTATCAAAAGCCAAGTCTATGCTTAATCATTTGACACACAGGTTTAACTGGGATATTGCGCTGTGACAAAATAATTGGATTATGAGGCCCAATTTGCACCAGGGAATATTGGTGAGGGCTATGAAAAGGCCATTACATGTACCTCCCTGTGGTGAAAGTAATGCCGCTTGATAGAGAGATGTGTCATTCTCACAGCATGGTCTTCAGAGCATGCAGATGGAGATTTCTTTTTTGTTTTAGAGTTGCCTGTAATAGTCATATTTTGCCATAGCGCACCTGCCTTTAGTTAGAAATTGGTATATTTTCCATTGTTTACTTTCTCAATCAAATATTTTTTTCTTTTTTTTATCTGGAGAAATGGAAATGGGATAAAAAAGGATTTAATTTGTACATACATTAATTTTGGCACTTGCTCTCAGTCATGAAGCTTTTGTTTTGGTCTGAGATGTTGGTGCGCTTAGTGTTACATCTATGGACAGAAAGTCATAGTCACTTTAATATTCACCGCCAGCACTGAGCCTGACTCCAGCTGTTGCACAGTTAAGAAAAATATTAAACCTATGCAAGGAGTTGAGTAGGAGTGTCACATAACAGTTTAGTTGTATTTTTTAGTTTTTTTTACAGGCTGTGCAATTAAGACATTTGATTTCAGCTCCTAACGATCACAAAAACAATGTAATTGAGGAAAAAAACTATTTTGAACATTATATTTTGCATAGGAATTGAAAGTAGTACTTCTTTCTAATTCACTGTCGTTTTCTCCCTGACTGCACTTGAAATGCTGTCAACGGTGCATAGTTGGAATATGCGTGATTCAATGCATTTAGAGTGGCGAAAGAGCGAGGACACCGCTCACAGCGGAGGAGGTTCACCGATGTCGGCCACTAACAAGTTGACTCGGTGTGGACCTTTGAAGCGCAGATTTGTGCAGTAGCCAATGAGAGAGCAGATGCCAAATCCACATGCTCTGTGTCAGACTCGAACACAAGCAGATATCAGCTAGTAGTACCAGCTAATAAAATGAATATTAAATGGAATAAACAATCGTTATAGCAGCAATATTAACAACCTCACATTTCTGCGAGGTCCTTTTTGTGGTATCTGGTGGCATTTAAAAATAAGTAAGTTCAGATGGTATTGGGAGAGAAGCAGCATATTAATCGTCTTTAAATAATCGCAATTTCAATATTGACCAAAATAATTGTGATTAGAATTGTTTTTACCATAATCGAGCGGCCCTAATCAGTTATAAATAAAACAAATGTATTCACAGTCCACAAGCTGCCCTTCTAACAAAAGCCTTTGCAGGGAAACAGACAGAATGCCCAGACATTCACTCCTCTAACCTCTGCCTACAGTGCTTGTCTGAGCGGAAGCCTTCTACAGTACATGGGATCCCTCCTTCCTCCCTGGTCCTCAGTAGAGCTTCACTGATCCTTTATGTCACAGTCCTGACACAGCACTTCCTCAGTCTGTCCTCAATTTCAGCTCACTCTTGCCCTTGGGCGGCAGTCTGCTTCTTTTGGACAATGCCCTGCCTTATTTGTGTCGCCTCCGCATTTCGGGAATCCCAGCATTGCTGGTAACCACTGGTGGGTCAGAATGATGAGGTCACCAGCTCTGTATAGTCTCTGCCCATGCCTCCCTCCCCTCTCTTATTCTTTCTCACTTTAAAACAATGAAGTTGTTCTTTGTCTGCCGTGTGGACCGGGAAACAGGCAGACAGCATGCAGACACACTGGCACAAGTTAGTGCAAGGTAAAGACATGTCCCGTGTCCCTTTACCTAAATTGAATGGACGTTTAATGGATGAAATGTTTCCAAAAAACCAGTTTTAGCCTTTAAACGCACAGAGGGGAATCTCCAATTTCAATTTCCATCCCATTGACCCACATTAAGTTGACTAGACTGACAGCCCACACAGTGCACTACTATTCATTGTCAGAAGAAAAGTGGCACTGTAGTAAAGTTGTGCATGTATCTTTCATTCTGTCAAGTCATAGTTTGAAATCAGTATTTGCTTAGTTTTGAGTCATCCTCATTCCTTAACCCTTGTAATGTACTCCGGGTCAGAATGACCCAAATCACTAGCTTTTGTGGCAGATAGAAGGTGCTAAACCT